>QFEN01001132.1:4262-29501 GCA_003316125.1 Auricularia polytricha
CATGGATTGGTAAGAATGTGCTTACAAACCAAGCCTTTTGGTGAGATGAGTCATTCTCTTTACTAAGTGGATTATAAATAAGGTTTCAAGTCTTACAAACCATGACGAATCAATGACAAAACATGATGAGTCAGGTTGAATTTCTTACAAACCATGATGGATCAATGACAAAACATGATGAGTCAAGTTGAATCCTTACAAAGCATGATGGATCAATGACAAAACATGATGAGTCAGGTTAAATCCTTACAAATCAGATTATTTCCCAGTCACATGACATGCTTACAAACATGTGAGGTGGCAAATGAGAAAGTCTGATGGCTGACTAAGCCTAGAAAAATAGAAAGATAGGTAAAAGCCACATAACAAACAGAAACAAATAGAGAATTGGGTCTGAGCCACATAACAAACAGAATCAAATAGAGAATTGGGCCTCAGACATAAAAGTCACAATACAAACAAACAAAAAATAAAAATAAAACAAATAAGGAATTGAGTCTGTGACATAAACAATCAGAAAACAAACTAATGAATCAGGGAGAAATGATAGGGTCACTTTGTGATAGGATAGAGTACAGTTCATTATACTTTCCTTATCACCTTATATACACACATGTCATGGTATGAATCACATACCATGCATGACACCGTCCTCACTCATCACCGCTGTTCGTGCATTTGTCTCATTTCAGGGTCACCAATTTCGTCATTGGTTTGCCGCCGGAGATATATATTGAGTGCCTGTGAATATTGTGCACCTATGGACCCCATTCCCGCTGACTGGGCCTTGGCCACAACCCATATTGCTAGTGAATATGTCTGTCGTCAGTTTCATGCTTTGGTATCTGGACAGCCAAATGTTCTTCCTCCCCTGGAGCTCAATTTTGTCATGCTCATGGGATGCTCTAAACTTGCTAGCACCCTCACCGATGCCTATCACAACCCAGGTACGACTCCTTTGTCGGTCCCGCTGTGTCACTGACTTACATCGGCATTAGTTACAATCAACTTTGATGTGGCCAGGTATGCAGATGCACTGCAGATGATGGAGAGCGGCACAAAACCCGATCATGAAGGAAACCTCCTTGCCCGATATCCGCCGGACCGTCAAATCCTCCTCAATTGGCCTGCAATTGTTTGTGATAAGTTTGGTGTCATCATCCTCTGGTATCTGCCTGGAGCTATCGATCTAGCCATACAGGTCAGTTGTCCCCATCACCGCTGATGATTGTTTTGACAATCTTAGAATGACATGCTGGCGGCCACTGCACAAATGTCGGGCCCACTGGCGAGGAGTGTCACACGCGGCGCAGAAGCCAACGGTAAATGGAGGACCCACAAGTCCAATTTTTGCCCGAGTCAGCAGGGCGTCACCCCAGGGTGTATTAACCTGTCTCCAGCATGGTTTTTGCAAGCCCATCCAGTGAGTCGTGTTCACATCCTGGTAGCCGGCGGCGGCAATGCTTATTTGTCCCAGGCTCCCAAGTTTCATCCACAGGTCTTGGCGACTCTTAGAGGGGATGGAAGGCCTTTATGCTACGCAATGCACAGACTGGCGGCGCTCATTGCTGCCGCCTTGAGAGTCATGCACCCTGACCTCTATTGGTCATCATTAGCAACACAGCTGGCCCTTGGTCTCTGGGCGGCAGACAAGAAATTGGATGAAATAGGTGCTCGGCTCAGAGAGTGGGCATCTGTGTTTACAGCTGTCGCCGTTGTTTGCAACCGGCGCTCACCCTTGCACCGTGATCCTCTGTCTCGTCCCCAATGGTTTGATGTCATGACTACCATAGGCGATTATGGACCGGCAAGGATGAAGATGCCGAATATAGGGATTGAAATTGTGTATGATTCAGGCGCCATGGCTGTTGGTTCAGGACGAATTATCAGGCATGGGGTGGATATGGACACCGGCCGAATCACCTGGGTCTGGTATATGAGGGATGATGTACATGAGTTTGTAGATATGCCCCGAGCTGACTACTCAAGGTACCACTCAATAGTCAGTGGCACCGCAAACAGGACTTAGGTTCTGACCCTTAACTATATATGTAGCAGATATGCCCCGAGAAAACCACTCAATAGTTGCCGATACATACAGAATGCTTGATGTTCTCAGCTTTGACTGCATATGAGATATGCCCGGAGGCCAATCACCGCCGTTGCCAGATCTTTGCCACTGGAACATGCTGTCAGCAATCCCGGACTGGCTGTCATCATTGCTCTCGGCGGTCTCGTGAGCAATCGGGATATTTGGCACCGCCGGCAATCATCCAATCCCGGCGAGTTCGCTGTCAGCAATCCAGGAATGGCGGTCATCCATGCTCTCGGCGGTCACAGCATGGCAATGATCAATCGGGGTATTCACCATTGGCAATTGTCCCATCCCGGCAATTTTGGATTCATGGGTGGTCATTTATGTGGATATACTGGCTTGGATATGTGCATATAGCAATGGGTATATACCATGTCGGCCATGCCGGAGAAAGGGCCCACCCGTCACCCATACCGGAGATATGCTCAGGTGTCGGCAAGTTCATCAAGGGCCCACCCCTCACCCTCGGGTAACATCCAATAGCCATAGCCTATATACCATAACACTACTATCCATTATATTATTGAGTTCCACAAAGTGTATACCACAGGCCCACCCCTGAGCCTCGGGTATTGTCTACCACCGGCCCACCCAGTATATGCAGGGATAATCTCGCATGTGGGCCCATGGTGGGTTGGCCCGACTCTTATGGAGAAATGTCAACATGGGCTGTCCTGTAAGTAAGGAAATAAGTTACTGCATTATGTGATGTTGCTGTCTGGGATGATGACCGTATTGCGCTCATCATCTGTGAAAGTATGGTCACAATAGCTGATATCTAACCCCTGAAGTCAATATAGGATGTTATCCTTGAGTTTTGGTATGGACCCCTGTGATATATCATAAGAAGCTGAAAAATGCAGAGAGTATCACCTACCACTACAGCTGGATCATTATCATGGTGTTGAAGAAATCTGAATATATCCATTGGATTGTTGCGGCTAAGCTTCTGTATATAGTGGTGATCATTGAGCTCTGCAGACAAGTCACTTGGTAGCTGCTTGTTAGTGTATGAAGTGTTTGCTGTTTCTGCTACACACTGAAGGGCACATCGGTGTCACTCATGCTTAGCAAGTTGAGCTGGGGTGTCTAGTTTGCTGGTCAAAGGATAGAACACTTTCAGCGCTCCATGTGCCAACTCTCCCTAGCCTGAAATCAAAACAAGTTGAGAAAATATGAAAGGAATTCACGTACGATTTGCATAGTAAATGAGTCTGTGGTACCAAAGAGCCAAATTGATCACACGTAATCTCCCATGGCATGAAATTTATATGTTCTCAGGTTAAACTTCTTAGTCTTGCAACCACCACTCCCAGCATCCAGATTGTCGAGACCTGAGTGCTCATGTGCAGTCTTGTGCTGACGAGCAGCATGTTCTTTCGGTAGTTCCATTGTGGTGAAAGTGTTATGACTGTGATAGGTCTTCTCTCAAGAATCAATAATGACTCATCTTGATTGAGAGCGGAGTCTACTCTACAGATCGTAGAGGATCAAGAGTTCAGGCTAGTACTAGTGCTGAAGACTAGACTAGAGATTAGATCAAAGGCTACTAAGCTGGAGACTTAGTAGATCGGAATATCCAGGTGAAACCCAGTAGATTAAGTGGAGAAACTACAAGTGTATCTACTACAGTTTATATAGTGATCACAGAGTGCACAGACCAGGCCCAAGATAGCTAGGAAGTGTGTTGAAACATACAAAGATGGAAAGCATAGATGTATCCTAAAGCATTCATGCGGAGCATGTTGATAAGTAGTCAAGATAACAAGAATAGAACATAATCTGGAATGTTCATGCAGAGCATGTTGATAAGCAGTTGTGATAACAAGAATAGGTGCAATAAGAAAAATAGATGGGGCCTACATAGCTGACTGTAACAGAAAGCAGTACATGTGAAGTCACTGAACTTGTGCAACTGGCAGGAGAGCCTTTTGAATGTCTCATCCAGAGCCAATAAGGTAGTTTTGGAGTGCATCCGGATTTTTGCAAGGGTGTGCCAATGCGCAAATCTATACAAAAGTGACTGCACAATGATGTTGTGGTCTCTCAGGAACAGTCCCTCGAAAAAGGATATAGCACACTGGAAGATATCAACGACACACATCAGCACAAGACATGACAAGACGAACCTATAACATATCTTTGAAGTCTCGCGCTGCAAGTTTTTTCATTTCCAAAGTAATGTGTTCGAGTGAGCAGCCATGTTCTTTTGGTTGCCTTTGCAGGTCATCCTGAGCTTCTAGCCAGGTGTTAGAGGTATAGAGCTCATTAAACATGTGTTCTTCATGATTGTCCAGGGGATCTTTCCATAAGCACTTGAAAGGAGATATATGGAATGTGTTGGCCTGAATATTGGCAAATGCGGCACAAATGACTGTGACAAGCGGTCAATAATGAAATCCCACTGTGAGAAAGTAATCTGGTGTGGCCTATAGAGATAGACTACTGGTCCGGATGAGTGCAAGTAAAAAAGCTCAACCCAAGGGGACTGCTACTGAGAGCGGATCCTCGGGACAAATTATAGAGTGAGGGAAAGCAAGCTGTGTGGGCTTAGGATCTATTTGACTGAGACGGACATGAAGGATAAATGAAGTGTGAGTGGACACAGAAGTGACGGAATAGAATGGGATGATGGAACAGAAAGTCTGGGTGAGCCTGGGGCGTGCAAGGCATCGAGGTGTCGAGGTATCAAGGTCTCAATGTAACGAGCTACCGGTAGTGCTCTGTGGGACAGATAAGGGATGTACGGGATGTGCAGATGAGTCCACGCAAGGATCCTTGACCACAAGACGACTAAGGGGACTGAATCACAAGACTTAGACTCAGAGTCCAAGGGAGTAAAAGGAAGTGATATTGTTTGAGCCCAGCGTGACTATTTATGAGAGTCCGTACAAAACTCGGAATGTGCTAAGCAATGTAAGTAAGTACCAGTGAGACCATAGCGCAATAATATGTAATAAGGGCTAAGCTGCCTTGTGCATGGGAATGGACATGTAAAACAGACTTCAGGTGATTAGACATGACAAGTAGGGAATACTAATGCACCAATGGGAAAGGATGAACACCATGGGACATGGGAGGACAGGATGTGATTCCAGGATGCGAGTCTGGTGGATGCCCGCTATGGACAGATGATGGATGGTAACAGGTGTCGATGGGAAGTGACGGATAAGACAGAAAATGATGCTTGACTATGTGAGCCCCAATCAATGCATATAGACCGTTTGTGAGGCTAGAGAATGCATGTTTCCTACACTGCAATGTTAAATGATCTGGGCTGATCATCCTTTGAATTCATAGGAATTTCAATATGAATCCACATTATAAGATGGTAGATGGTCATGTTTGCAAACAGATAAGGTGGTTTAGTGACTCCAAGAGATGGGTTGGGTCCTTGAGTGTTGTGTACGTCAGCAACTACTACAGGAGAGAATCTGGCTAACAACAAAAATGGAATAAATTTATCTGGTTCGAATGATGGATGCCGAGGATATAGCCAAGAGAGTCCAACTACATTATATGCAGTTTGGAGAGTGTCCTGTAGCATCAAAAGAACTCGTTGTATTCTACTCTGTGGTGGATTCTGAATCCCAGTTGTGAGAGACAGATGATTCAAGGGAAATTTTGAGGAATTCATATCATCATCAGCAGGCAGAAGATCTTTGAAATTTTTTGGTATAAATATGCGTCATGAGGAATGACTTGGACGACCTGGTTCTGCTGGCGATCCATGAGTACACTATGACAGTAGACAACATTCATAAAGATGCGCACCTGGAATCTCATAGTCTCCTCCAACTTGAGTGGTATCCTCCATCTCAACATCTGGGTTCTGTAATGTAGCAAAATCTGAGGTGCCGGGACGAGTGGTACTAGCTGAATGGATAGAGTTAGGTACATGGCCCTGGAACCCCTTGCTAGGTATGTAATGGGCTATCAGTTTTGGATATCAGGCATTTGTGAATTGAATTGGCGCAAGCGGCTGTGTTTCATACATACTAAGTCTACATTGGAGTTCTGGAGCGACCTGTGTCAAAGATTACTTACAGCGAGGTCACGGTGTTGGGTCAATTTGTGTGGTGACATGGTTTTAATCAACTCCTTTGCCCACTCCCACCTTTTCTCCGTAGCTAATATACTTGACTTCTGGTAAGACTTGCAAGTGGCACGATGCCTGCTAGGTCCACGAGTGTCTGTATCCTTGGCCCAGGAACAACCTGTTCCATTGCAGTGTAGTAAGGACATGGGGACCATAACTTCAAGAAGGAGAAACACAAAGAACAGACCGACCCAAGGCAGTCAAAATATACGCATTCAGGTTTCACTCTAGCTGAAATAGAGACTTCAGACTTCAAGCTTCAAGCTTCAAGTTGAAGAGGTGGTGGAAATTTGTTTATGTGATAATATTGACAATAAAGACTTCAAATTGAGCAAAGCCTTAGTAAAAGGAGCCAGGCCTTAAAGGGAAATTTCCTCTAACGGCACGTTTGAAATACCACATAGCTCTGATTAAAGTTACTCATCAAATATTTTTGATGATTGAAACTGTCATAGCATATTGTAACTCACACTTGAACACCATGTCAGTAGAAGCAATTTCCCTTTTGGCCTCGCCATCCAGTCCTTCCCACTATAACTCGTCACAATTGCCACCTCTCCCCAAAGCTACAGGCTCTCTTGGCGTGCATGGAGAATCCAGTATTTTTTCAAAGAGAGAAACGGCAGGGCGCCTACAAGAAATGCAGTCATATTTGGTATGGGTCATCTCATTTATAAATTGATGCAAAAGTACTGATCTAGGATGAGTAAGCTGACCCTTGACAAAGTTGACATTGAGGAAGACGAACATGCAAACAAGATTTTCACTTGTTACACCATCAATACAGTTTATGCAAGTTATGCTGCAGCAAAGAACCAAGTGCGCCAGTACACTCAACTTTTAAATATTCTCCAATGAGAAGCAGATGTCTGGGCTATGAAGGTTGAAAAGGCCAGTCATGTCATGCCTGAATACAGGCCTGTGGGTTGGTTGACATGCTAGGGTGGCCTTGATCGTTTGCTTTCAGGTGCTGGTTGCATTTTTTGAACTATATTGCCTTCATCTGAGTCTGCCCTATATTTTATGTTGCATATAGCCCCATTATCGCTTTATTTTGTGTACTAGGGGTCCGCAGATCCGCACATCAATAACTGTCATACATGCACTTGTATCATTTGCCACAGCTACTGAATTACAACATGATCCAGCAATGTCTTTTTACCCTCTGAGTCTACTTAAATAACAGTTGCAGCAGGGTTGCATTCACCACATTTGAATTTGCTTACTTTTTTGCTGCAAGTGCCAGCCATGGAGCATAGGCATTTATAGGTGTGTAAGTTGTGAGTCCCTTTTTAACCGAAGCTTCAATTTTTATGTTGTTCTTACTAATGATGTTCCAGTGTTCACTGGGATCAGATGTTCATATCAAACTGTTGCAGGAGCTCCCTATGATTGAGATCTCTGAGTCAGATGTAGACATGGTCTTTCAATTTAGGCCATAAACTCAAAAATAATGCCAGCTTAGATACATTTTCTGGACCCCCACCAACCTCACTACCCTCCATACTGGATGCCAAACTTACTAGGCATACAAAATCCCCAGCCTGAGATCCTCAAGATCACTCCTCAGACGCGCATTGCTTGACAGAGACCGTGACAAAACTGCAGAGGATGAATTTTTATGTAACATACAGGAGGAATGACATTGTGATACCCATTGTGACCTATTCAAATTTTGTTTTTGACGCTAACATTGTGGCCTTTTTTGAAGTTGTCCCTGGCCCTGTCACTATATGTAGGGTGAATCAGCTCCTTGAATGGTGGTCTAGGTAATGCTTTTGTTGCTGCTCGGTGAGTATCAGATATTTGACAGTGCTGCAACTGTTTAGGAAATGTTTTGGTACCAAGCATCACCAGGACCTGACGCCCAAGGTTGTCTGTAAGATGTCCGTCAATGCACTAGCTGAACAGAGGATCTTGCTGGAAGATGCCACTTTTGACTCAGAGTAAATCATTTATTGTCTTCGCTCTTCTCACTGTGCTCTTTTCCTTTTCCTTCTTCCTTCTTCCTTAGCCCACTAACTCACCATAGTCTATTACTACCTGTATTGATCTAATATTATTCATGTTTACGATAATCAATTACTTGTTGTCAATGTTATGATGCACATCATTACATCTTGTTTGAGATCGGAGGTTGGATGATTGTCAATGGCATTTCATGCTGTTTACCATGCTAAATACCACAACATTTATTGCAATGTTTAATGATGCCAAGTGGCAGGGAATTTCGCTCTTTATTGACATGTTGTAACGACTTCACAGAAAAACACATTGCAGGGTTTGATGTTCAGCCATCAAAAGTTTCCTACATGCAATGCCCTTGATTGAGGAGGTCACCTACAATTTCCAACTAAAGAGGATCAGTTGACAGTGTAAATCCATACCATTTAGCATGCTAACTATTACTCAATTCATTGCGACATCCAATGCTGTCAAGTGGCAAGGAAATTCACTCTTTATACAACTGCAGTGACAACTGCACAAACACTAATAGGTTCCGTGGCTTGGTGATTGGCCACAAAAAGGTTTCAATATACAATATCCTCAGTTGATGACATCCACCACAGTCTTGAACTGAATATGTTTGGTTGACAAAATAAAATGCAAGAGGTGCATTGGATAGGCCAAAAAATGGCGGCTGCCATTGAAGTATCAAAATACATTTGCATAAATAGCAGAATCAACACAAATACCACATCATCTCCTCAGAACCCCGGCCCTGCACATTACTGTGCAATCTACTGATCATCATGTTCCCATCAAACACATCCAAAAAGGCAGCTGTCTGAACGACCACTGAGATAAGTCAGAGAAAACATACGACGCTGTAGCGGTTAGGTTTGGCAGGCAGAGAGATAGGGACAGGTGTCAAGGGTCCTGGTGAGGTGTCCAAAGTCATAGATAGCATGTATATAGCCATGTTTAGGGTTAGGGTCAATCACCACTTTGCACCAGCTTTGTCTGAGTGTTTGCTCTGAGGCTTTGGCCTTGAGTCTCGTGCGAGCTCATCTCGAGCAGTAGGCACTCTTCCAATGCACCTCGTAGTCTCCTCAAAACTTGATGATTGTGCTCATAAGCACGCAATCCACGTACCATCATGCCCCTGTCAAACACATCCAGAAAGGCAGCTGTCTAAACAACGACCCAGTGAATGCCATGTCCTCGAAAAAATAGGAATTATCATGTCCTTGCCAATTGTTTGAATTTGTATTGTCAGTTGAGCATATGATTTGCATTTGCCAATGCTGATCAGAATGCACTGACTTGCTCCGCAATGGCAATCCGGGAACCACGTGCCTTGCCGTCAATCTCTGAAGGTTTTCTCAGTAGAAGATTTCATCTGTAGTGTTTCAAGTCTGGTACCAAAATACAATGTTGTACAAACTAATTATGAGTGTCAATTCAATGCAGTGGCGACCTGTGTGCTTGTCTTGACAATTATGGATCCATGATTCACTTCATTGGCTCATGTTACATCTTTCTTTCATTGGCTAGTATGGACACGTGATCCACTTCATTAACTTGTGTCAAATCTTTCATTCATACAATAGTTCACGTATCAAATGGTACATCTAGGGTAGGACAACTTGGCTGGTTGATTTGTAAACTCATGTGTCCTTCAGAAGGTCAAATATTCCAAAGTCAAACCCCCTGCCAGATTTACAGAGGATTGTTGTGAATGTTAGCAATATATAGTTAAATATGACATTTTAGTTTATTCACTGGTTCACTGATGGAGGTGGCCATTCTTACTGTCCTCCATTTTTTGATACCACACCAAAGAATTTTGACACTGGAGATACTCAGAGAATCTAGTGTGCTCCAGACCAAAAGAACATTCCACTGTTACAGTAACATGGGCCCCCTATCCTTTTTTCATCCTTGTCACCCTTTCACACCATTCACCCCATTACATCATCACATCACCATGCTTGATGCATCTCCGTCGACCCTGACCATCTGTGATAGAAGCTGGACGCTTCCCTGATCCCCATTTGATTCCTTGATCCTCGGCCACATGTCTACCTCATGTTGGACCCTACTTCCTGATGACCCTGACCTCATTGCTACCTCATGTACACTTACCCTTGACCCTTACCGCTAGTTTGGTAGACCTCCCCTGAACTGATCCTATCCTATAAGTAGCCAATCCCATTTGTACTATATTCCTAAACTTGATTCTACTGGATCTACCCTGATCTACATTGACTTGACTTGACTTGATTCTCTTGAGCATTCTCTTGAGTCTCTCTGATCATGATCTCCTTTCTCTTGGATCGCTATCCTCGAGTCGATACTCTTATTCTCTTTGACTGTTCATCATCAAGTCTATCAGCTTGATCTCTCGCTTCGACTTCACAGTCAAACAGCAAAACCCGTCCTTGCTTAGTCAGCTCGGAAGCTCCCTCCTTTTCTGTCATAATCCAACGGCATAGGCTACCGGATATATTGATGTCTGATCCCGATGTGCCGAACATTCCAGTGTTAGCCTCACAAAGGGCATATATACATGATTTAGAGGTCACACAGTCAAGTACCCCCATCATCCACATCCGTCATATCACACAAGCGCTCGTCACCATCAGTCCTCAAACCATGATGGACACTTACCGGACGCACATCCCGGGAACAGGTCCCATTGTACTGCCTAGGAACCCATCCTCCCATGTCCTGTTTATGTCCATCCTTCCTCATTGGTGCGTTATTAATTTCTACTTGTCATATCTGATCATCCGCAACACGTCTTACATGTCCATTCCCATGCACGAGGCAGTATAGCTGTTATTACATATTACTGTGCTACAGTCTCACCGGTACTTACTTACCTCACTTAGCACATCCCGAGTCTGTACGGATACTCATAAATAGTTGCGCTGGACTCTGCTCAATGTCACTTCCTTTTACTCCCTTGGACTCTGCATCTAAGTCAGCGTGATTAAAGTCCCCTTAGCTTTCTCGAGATCAATGGATCATATTCCTTAGTCTGCTCTCGGATCGCTACCGGTAGCTTGTTACACTGAGACCTTGATACCTTGACACCTCGATACCTCGATACCTTGCACGTGACCAGACCACATCACAGACTTTCCACTTCTGCTCCCACTTCCATTTCCATTCCCATCCATATCTGTCTCTATCCGCATCTGTTCCAAAACGGTGCCTGTGCACCTAAGTCCATTTAGATCTTAAGACCTTCAGCTTGCTCTCCCTTGCTTTATTATTACGAGAAACTGCTCTCAGTAGCAATCCCCTTGGGTCGAGCCAACACTCGCACCTACTTGGATCAGTAGTCTTTCTCTATAAGGACTCACCGGATAACTTTCACACACCGACCCGATTACACTTAGACCGTCGTCTTCGTGTAGACTACATTCCAGTTACGTGTACCACAACACTTTGCGTAACAGATATAGATTTATGGAGATGTCATCATTTGAGGATCAAATAAAAGATTCCTTTCACCTGTCAGCACATAAAACTCTCTACAGACTAGATAAAACCGATGATTTAAGGTTCAGCCACACGTATGTAGTAAACGGAAAACGCCGGATCACGTGTCGAGCTCGTTCCATGCCGACTAAGTCCAACAATAAGCTATGTCATCAGGAAAAACCTCCCCTGGGAATTACCCATATATTCACAACATTATGTTGTTTTACTTGACTTTACTCGGTTTTTTTCAGTTAATATCATATAAAACTACATTTTCACGAACATTATGTGCGTGTCCTATCCTACATTGAAGTAAGTGTACGTGTCTTTGACAACATTCAAAAAAAACGAGGGGCATGCATCAAGAACATCTAAACTTGTCCATTCTGCAGGAACAGCTCCTCCCCACTTAGGCAGTAAGTGAGCACTTCGACAGATCAAAGATACAGGTACAATCAACACTTGGTGTTCGCCATCGCAGATCACCCGTGTGACCTTGTACAACCCAGAGTGCGGATCTGGTAAAGGACTGAAGGCTGAAAACCATTTGACGTAGGCAAGATGCTGTGGGGGAGGGTGCTGAGGATCGAAATACCATTTCAATACTGTTTGCGGCAAAGTGAAGACTACGCGAACCTGCGCAACACGTAAATCTAATGATCCTTTTATATCAGCAGAGGATCCAGCAGACTCAAAAAGTCTCATCTTGTATAGACGTGGGAGGTGTATCAGGGTTGCGTACCTGTATAAGGCATGTATCAAAGCAAGCACCTTTGACAACACAATCTTTGTTGTTCTTCACTGCTGGCTGCGCGTGTATGGAGTCAAGTATTTCGGTCGCACGCATCTCATCATTCCAGAACTTGATTTGGTGGAAGATGGCCACGGAGTCGCAGGGTAAATGAATGTTGACTGCACGATCCTCAATTTGCGGGGAGGACAGTGCTGGGTGATTATAAAGGACAATACATCTTGCAAGCGCTGGAACAAAATGAGTGGCGCCATGTGAAGCCAAAGAAGTGATTTCTCGGAACGGAACCAACTTGCGTGATGGGTGACGGGTCATCTTGATGCAAAAGAGACATGCGAGGTCTGGAGGTTGCCAGTGGATGGCAGGAGAAGCTGCAATGACATCCATGTTGGTTGTGCTCAAATTGTGGCACCATACAACAAAATTTGCGTGCTGTAAGATCTTCTCCTTGCGTTCAAGCCACTTCGTCATCTGCCAAAACTCGTCCTTGTGATTGGTGGCAGCATAAGCATCTTTCGCAAAGTCAATATGAAGCCTCTCAGTGGCCTCCGTATTGAAATTGTCTGTCGTGCCGAACAACTTGATTAATCCAGCATAGTGCTGAAGAAAGTGGAGCTTCGGGATGTTGAAGTTACTGCGGATGCCAAGGTCCTCGAAGACACTTTTATTTGCGTGGAATTCATCCAGCGCTGTTTCAAGTGCATCAATTGATGAATCAGAGTGAACGGGGAATTGGGCGAGGTAAAGGAAATCTAGAAGGGATCGAGTTGCGCGCACTAGTCTTGACGGAGAAGCATTCCCTGGCAGCCGCACATCAATGATGAGGCCAAGTAAGAAGCATGACATCTGCTTGTGCTCTGTACCGCTGACTCGGCTCAATGTCGTGATCCCTTTCTGGAAAGTGTGCATGGAATGATTGGGTGGAAGGCGACAAACTCGTGCATCTACCTCTGCAGCACCAACAATCTCGGTAATCCAGCCAATCATGTGCTTCATCATCCCTTGGTAAAGTTGATGCAAAATGTCAGGCGTGATAGATTGGAAGATATTGAGGTACGGGAGGTCTTCCCAGAAGGGATGTTGAGATGGTTTTATTTGAACACTGTCACAGGCTCGAGTATATTGTGGGGATCCGAGAAGTTCGAGTGCATCCAAAATTGCATCGAGATCATGTAGTTCGTGTTGAGAGGGGTGTTTGCCAAGCTCACTGTGGGGGCAGGTACAGACAGGACAGTCTCCGTTCATTGTCCCCGTGACAAGACACTGCTCAGGGTAATCCCCGATAAAAGCTGCAAAGATTGGATGACAGCGTCGTGTGATGCCATCGCCACTCATCATCACAATGCCATCCACACCGGCTAACTTCAATGGCTCCACAATGCGTGACATGCATGCGTGAAAGAGGTTCGCCAAGGTATGACGGCGTGAAGCTTTGTTGGTAATTTGCGTGAGACGTGTCATTGGCAGATATGCCAGAAGAATTTGACCTCGGCGGGAGGGTTTGTGTCGGATGTACTTTGGTAAATTACCAATGGTAAGATAAACGGGATACGCAGTCTTGTTTCGGAACAGTGTGATCTGTGTCTTGTCTGATGAGATGATAATGGGAATTATTGTGGCCCTGGTTTTGATTGTTCCACAACTTCCTACAGTTAAACATGAGCCAGTGACTGAGCATGATAAACATAGAATGCATACTTGGGTTGCCCACCACCACTCACCCGTACACATATCATGATACAGACACTGAGTCTTGTCCGCATCCACATAGTGTTTCTCTGGTGTGAAAGACAGGTATTGTGCATGCTCAGGGTCGCCATACAGAGCTCGAACACACTCCAGTATATCTCGAGAGAATAAGTCATATGTTTCACCTCCTACGCAGGCTTTGTGGTGAGCGAAAGCAGGTCGGCATGATGGAATTTTTGTATCAACAATCTTGTTGAGTTCGACCGAGTTTTTGTAAGATAGACCAAGTGCTTCACGGACCTGATGCAATGTTGCACATCAGCCTCCATGTTAAAATGCGAAATCAATTTATTATACATACACCTTCAATTGCTAGGAAATCAGTGAATGCAGTTGATCCCGGCCCTCGTACTTTTGCCCAGTGTGCAACTTCCCAATCCATCTGGGAATTAAATGGTGCCCATAGATTGTCTGCGCTTCCCTCCACATTGGCTGAGTAATTTGTGTACTCGGATCTCTTCACTTGAGGTGTATTGTGCAATGGAGCACCAGCTTCACCCCCAAAATGTTTGATAGTGACCGGAGCATTACAAAGCTGCTCACGTCCATCTTGGTCCAACCCTGTGTGCTGAAAAGGTTGAGAATCTGAAGTCGACGATGACTCCATGATGTGTTGTGCTGTGTCTCGTAGTGGCTCCCAACCTATGTCTACATTGCTGACTTCAATGTCCTCATCGTCGCTCTCTGGTGCATTCTCATCTTCCTCAGCCACACCCCCATCATGGTGAACATCAACGTGGACAGGTTCTTCATCATCTGCAAAGGCAAAATCTTCTTCTCCATAGTCATCACCGAAATAATCCCCACCAAATGGCTGAGGATCTGGTGTGATGTCAGGTGTGGGTGCACTGTGGTGCAAGGCACGGGGTGCATCTCTGTGTATGGGTCGGCAGTGGACCAAATCATTGAGTCTCTTGCACTCATGCTGACAGCGTGAATCAGAAGACTTGTGGAGGTGTTGAAGGTATGATCCCCTTCAAGTGAAATATTCATGACAGCCTGCACATTGAAATGCCATGTTGTGCTACTAGTAAGAAATGGGGTACAGAAAACAGAGGGAGAGTGTTTCAATGTAAACTGAAAAGGAAAAGGCTGAGGGAATGTTATGGCCAACAAGGTTCAACAGACCCTGGTCGGCTCTTGAACTTTCCAGCTAGCCCGTAGCATTTTTGCCCTTCTTCTCACCTCCATCAACATTCACTTGAACCAAGATGGCCCCACGAAAGCAGTCAAAACTTGATGCCACTGCCGCACAGTTGAGGGAAAACCGCAAGGCCAGAATGCGGGCCCAACTCGAAGATGTTGTTGTAGCGAATACAGCCGACAACATAGAGTTAGACGAGCCCAGTGTAGGACAACGTGAGGGTATATCCTCTCCATGTTAATTAACACTGATGAAATTTTTTACCAGTGACTCGAGTAGCCAAAACTGTGGCACTAACCAGACCTGGTCAGTACCATTCATAGCAGCAACAAGATACATACTCAGACATTCCCAGATCGCCCTATGAAACATGTGCGAGTCAAGCGCAAGCATGCTAATAGTGTCTGTGTGACAGAACTTGAAGGTCAAACCAGAATGTACACTTGGAGCCATAATTGTATTTACCTTGAACATAGTCCAGAAATCATCGAACAAGGGCAAAGTTCAACCATTGGGACCACTGCATCAGCGTGAAGTAAAGAAAGTCAAGTTAACACCTAAACTTAGTGAGCCAATCATCAGTAATCCCACGGAACAATAACAACTCAAAATTTACAGGCAGGGCTCATCCTGCACCAAATCCACTCCTAGTCAGCAATTCAGACAAGCACTTGCTCCGAGTCAGCAGTCCCAAGGCCAAGGATGGCACTGCCAAATCAGACCTTGGAGACTTAGATGAAGATGGTGCAGACCGTGATGGACAAGATAGCCTAGATGGTGATGATGAGGACGAAGAATTTACAGAACTTGCTGTTGAAAATTTTGGCCAAGAAGTTCGTGAGAAACATCACTCGTAGCATTGGCTTAGATCACTAACCAGGACAGGGAGTGCAATGGACCCATAGCAGCACGAAAAATCACAATATGGTGCTTGACAGCAAGCCAGAAGATGGGCAAGACTCAATGGGGCTCCACAAAGCACAGCATGCTAATAAAATTGTGTGTACAAACTTACAATTGCAATATCACTTGTCATACTCACTCAGCACAAGTTAACGTTCAAGAGTACACGACAAGAGAAGAAACTCCAGGATGAGGTCAGCTATCCAAAGCTCGCTGACCATTCCACTCACTTTTTTGGTTGCCTACTAGATGCCACATTTTGCTGATGCTGCAGAGCAGAAGCCCCCCACTAAAGCTGAGGCAAATTCAGGTGCCTCAGATACTGCAAGCCTCAACAGAATTGTGTGGTTGGCAGACACGGACCTGCGGGTGACCCTTCATGGGAAGATTCCGTTTATCTCAATCAAACTGCAGTCAGAGAAGATCCGCAAAGTTGTCCGTGGAAGCTATGAACGAGGGCAACGCATGTTTGCATTTGGTTTGGAGGATGATGTTGATCTCACTGTCGACAATGTCTTTGATATGACCACTGCATTCACAACTCGTGGTACCGACACACTGGCCTTTGAGGCTCTCGTTGAGTCAGCTGATCATGAAGGTTATACTAGTAAAAATGATATGGCTGAACGCCTTCTGAGCGACTCATGGGCTCAATATGCAAAGCTGCTCGTAGATTATGTGAGTATCAGTGTCAGTGCACAGTTATATTCTTTACATTCACAACTATGCTTCAGACTACACGCCGCATTCACCTCTGCCGCACTCAGTTTAAGAAGGCAGTTGGTGTTGTTGTTATGAGTGTCCTCAATCTCGCAACAAATTCAGCAGCTCAGAACTCAACACTGTTAGATGACATCAACTATATTTACCCTTGGTCGGCTAAGGTACGTGCATGCATGATGTTTGTACAAACCTCGAATAATTTTTTGCCAGACAAACAAGTACCAAACCTCAAAGCCATTCCAGGCTGAAGTGATCAAAGAGGGTGTTCAAGCTGGCTTCTTCGTTGGCACCCAATTCAATGATCTCGGCATCAAATTTTCTTACCTACTTTCGTCTTCGCTCACCACAACTTCCGACGAGCTGGAGGTTGTCAACCACATGATAGCCAGTGTTGCTACTGCAGTTTGTAAAGTTCTTTGTTTCTTGCTGCCTTGGCTCACGATCTTACTAGGTTGAAGCCAATATCCTGGACTTTTGTGTTGGAAAGAGCAGCGAATTTGTTGGCCCGAGTCATGACAACACGTTCAAGGCACACATGTTCCTCCTTCTCACTATGAAGCAGAAGCATCCACTCGAGTACCACAAGCTAACTCATGGCATTTATCGTGCCGTTGTGTATGCATTTTTTCTCTCTTCTTGTCATCCTAACTAATCTCTTGCTGTAGTGGAATGCGTAGTATTGGGCCTACCCGACTTTCGAAGGAGCAAATCATCGCGCAAGTTGACTGGGAAAACATGGGTGGCGAGTCCGATTAGATTTATTTCACTTTTTGTGTTATCCACTACTGCTAGCACCGCTAAGCTAATCTGCTCTTCGTGTTCTAGTGGATTTTTCCGTCTCTAGCTATCTCTAATACACTCCTTCATGTTGAATGGCCACTCATTTTTCTATGATCATTATCATATCATATATCGAGTCTCGATGACAATATAATGTTTGTTTTGTTTTCATTGGTGTGATGCTGTTCGCAAATGACCCAGCATGGATGCTACAAATGTTTCGCATTTTATCGTGTTTTACCGTGTTTTACTGCACTTTACTGCAATGAAGTCGCGGGGGACTGCAGAAAACACGGTAAATGTCAGTAATGTGAAACATGGCGATAAAACCTGATAAAACACGGTAATTCACACATTTTCTGGGTATTTCCTGGGGGAAGTTTTTCCTGATGGTGTAGATGTCCAAAATACAGACGATCCTTGAAAATCTGCAACGTAAGCAAGTTTCTTGGTCTTGATGTATTGGACGTGTTGTGCAAATGACAGGTACTGAGCAATTTCACTTGATCCAGCATTGGCAGGGTGTGGCAGTGGGGAAGGCTTAGGCGAGTCATTGGGTATGTACTTAGTGAATTTCCCTTGCATAGACTCGTCAATGAACTCTTCGATTAGATATGTTCTAGTAACACCGGTGTCCTCGATAGTGGCAAGAGTGACATTTGTGTAGGGACTGCTTAGTACAACTGCAATCCTTTCGGGGCTTGGCTGACATGTGTTCAATTCAACTGTGGAAGGGCTTTTATATTCTATAACCTTACGAGGAGAAAGACAATATTGCGTCGTAAACGCTCCAGCCATATGTTATGTATTCAAGTGTTTGAGCTGTTCCTCTATTCAAAAGTTTTCATTGCTCCAGCAGCAGCGAAATCTGTTCAAAAGCAAGCACTCTGCAACGAACATCAACCACACTGCACCAATGCGAAAGCAGAAACACGACTCACTGTAGCTCACTTGGCTAAAGACACATAAACGAGTATACAGCCTACCACACCAGTGAGTCATGGGGTTAAATCCTAGATGAAAACTACTTACACCACTCTTAGATTGGTAGTCGTATACTTGCGTGCATGTACTGCCTGCGCAGCAATCTGCAGGTGAGCCGCAGAAGAGGGGACAGCTGCTGTCATCATTTTGGATAGCCATAGACGCTGCCAAAGCAGCAAATTGAGCGGCGAGGATGATGGCGAGACGCATTATTTGTGAGATGCTGATATAGGATCTCAAAAAAATATCTGAAGGAGGAAGGTAGGATGACAGCTACTTGCTTTTATGTTCCGAGTAGTGATCTGTGCAGAACCTGACCACCTTAAATACCCCTTCAGAGAGATAGCATTTGCAACGCCAGCAGATTGCCAACCTCCAATAATCTATTGGCGCTTAAACAATTCAGTTCCATCTCGTTGTTGGATACGGCATACATTAGGTGACACGTATAGTCTCCCGTAACACGAAGATCCCGGGCCCGGGCCTACGCATAGTGTTGCAGGCGGAACTGTTTGTGCGTGGCAGATGCGGCAGAACTCCGCGAAAAATGGCTGGCATAACTTGGCAGAATCCAGGGTTGGCAGAGAACTATAAGGTGTCGTTGATGTCTTCGGTAGGACTCGTTGACAACGTGATGTTGTAGATAGGAAAATTTCACCACTAAAGTTATGCCACTCAGCAGAACTGGTTATTCTGCCGGTTGTGCCGGCACAACTAACCTCGATTGAGTAGTTCTGCCCACAACACTATGCAGCAGCAGCGTAATACGGAAAACTTTGAGCCCTCTGGGTTAGCCCGAGCTTCTTCAATTAAACGCGAGCGACGAGATCAATTCGACTCCCAGCATGTAGCAAAAACTGGCGCAGCGAAATTCCGCAGTCTTGCTAACAACACTACGGTCGTATGGAGCCGTGGTTAATGGACAAACGCGGAGTCATCAATAAGCCGACAAGCGCCTAGTGACAGTGAGCACATGACTTAGGATAGTGAGCAGCTCAGTACTCACCACACAAGCTCCACAACGCAACGCAACGATATCCAAAACGTACTGTCCTCGTCAACGTCGAACACCACTGATCGTCTATCTCTCTGTCTAGGTCAACGCAACAATGTCAAAGGTGCCTGATACAGCAAAAGATGCAGATCTCACTTTGGGAGGCCACCCGCCGTCGGCGCAGACAACCCAAGGACACACGACTGTAGTGGATGCAGTAGCATTCTTCAAAGACGGTCGACTGGTCGTCACTGGTTCATGGGACTGCACCCTGCGAATCTGGGATGTACAGAAAGGAGAATTGGTAGGAGGGCCATTTAATGGACACAAGCATTGTGTGCGATCGGCGATTTCATTGGAGATGGCTCAGAATTCGTCGTCATTGATGAAACGAGCACCACATCAGTAACTTCTATGAACTGATCACTGCCATGCTCTTCATCAGGCCCGGGCTCAGCCTCCAATTTCTCTTCCTCGCCATCTTCTAGCAGCTTTTCTTCTGACCAGTCAGCCATGGATAGCTGCCCGACCCTCTCACCATCACCAATCATAGAGGGTGCAGGTGATTCTAGACTCGGAAACTCCAGTGGTTCATCGTCAGCGCTCTCGTCAATGGGCGCGGCTGCCATGATGTTGCATGGTCTTGCTGGAATCTTGATAGTGTGCTTTTTCTGAACCGGGGCGAGTTTCGGTCATTTTTCCATGGTAAACAGGTTGGTATGACACGTAGTAAAGGTAGTAGTAAGGGCTAAAAGCGCCTGAAAAATGTGTACAAGTTGCAGGAAGCCTACTACGAGCGTCCAGGACGCGTTGTTATTTCCTTTTTGGTCGAGGAAGACATTAGTTTTGCAAACAGCTTACGTAAGATTGTCCCGATTTATTCCCAAATTTCCGGTCCGCTGCTGCTAGTTCTCTCGGCCGTGGTGGTTCGTAAATATCCACGCGCCCGTGCTGTTTCCCCCAATATGCTATTACTTATCCTTTCAATATATACACGCTCATCTAAAATCGTTTGTGGTGGACGTCCTAGTACGTCTGCCATTATCCTCCCGCAATCCACACAATCATCCCAGAGATGTCGTTCTCCTCGTATCCTTACAGATGTACCACTGCAAGCCCAACCAACGAGCTCCCTGCTTCACTCAAACGCTTCACCCGAGCGTTGGAAACTCACACCACTGGCCACGGACGGTATCTCTTGGAGATTCCTGACTTTTCGTTGTTCTTTACGGATCTTGATCAAGGATTTTGAATGGAGTAGGACAGAGATAGGACCTAGAACCAGTCGTCAGCCAAATACGAAACGATATCTCACTTGGTCTCCACATTACGGGTTAGTCGAGTCAAGATGGATAATGACCCGCTCAATCCGAGATTATTGCATTTAACGGACAGGCATTTGAGATCCTGGTGTGAATGTATCATTAATATCGGTCAAGATCGCCAGGGTTCTGTATCAAGGCTGGAGTCTCCTTAGCAACCGCGACTACACAAAAGCCCTCTTCCGATATGTTGCGCGCACGAGAAGGTTGGAACAAGTGTTCGGGGACGTCAACCCCCCCCAGCCAACAGATGAAGCATGAAACAAAGACTGCCGATATATTATAAGGGACGCTCACAACACCACTCCGTACGCCTTCAGTCGGCGTACAAGTCCTCGCTAACGCCCGGACCAATAAAGAAGACCTCAATCATAACAAGACGAATCCAGTAAATAAAGTCTGTGACTCACACGTGGTTGAGGCCAGCGTTAACGGTAACTGTATCTTTGCACGCAGCTCCGCCTTGAAGTTGAACTTTATCAATGAGTACTATTTTTGACATGTTCGAGGTCGCACTATGACCGCTGACCAGTGACAGGCACTCATCAGATCTTACAATCTCAGGCTGTAGACGTGATTCTCAGCAACGACTTACACTACTGGCTATCATGTCTAAAGGTGTTGCTCTGATTACCGGCGCTGGCCAAGGCATTGGCCGTGCAATTTCTATTCGGCTGGCTGCCGATGGCTTTGACATCGGTCTCGGTGATATCCCTTCCAACAAGTATAATCTTGAGGAGGTCGCACGGGAGATAACGAGTATTTATGTAGGACGAAAGGTCTGCGTGCTTCTTGCAGATGTCACGGTCGAGGATGATGTTCGAAACATGGTGGACGACGCCGTGACTAACCTCGGTGGTCTGGATGTTGTGAGTTTACTATCTACCCAAGCTTTGAATTGTTCTCATAATTGACATCACTTCGAGATGGTCGCAAACGCCGGTATCGTTATAGCCGCAACATTGGTTGAAAGTGAGAAATTTGACTGTGCAGATTTTGCAGCATTGTACTGATTTCGCTCGACTAGCTACATTGGCAGACTGGGAGAAGATCTTTGCCGTCAATGTTACCGGCGTGTTCTTAAGCTACAAATACGCTGCTCAAAAAATGATTGCATTGAATGAGATTAACAAACGAGGTCGACGCATCATTGGCGCCAGCTCCATAGCAGGGAAAAGAGGTGCGCATGTCTATCCATAGTTTCTAATCCAACACACCGTGAATTCATCCTTTGTTCAGGTGGTGAATACATTAGCGCGTACTGTGCTTCCAAGTTTGCTGTCCGAGGCATTACACAGTCTGCTGGTATGGCGTCTATCTACGTTGGGTTCCGACGTGTCTGATAAGTGATCATATGCCAGCTATCGAACTTGGACGCCACGGTATCACTGTGAATGCCTACGCTCCAGGACCAATCATGACTGCCATGAGTGAGTAAAGCCGTAAATAAAATATCCCGTGATGCAAGCTGAGTGTCAAAGTTACCGGCTTCAATGAGGCAAGCATGAAGCTGAAAGGATCATCTGATCTTGATAGCTATAACGAAAGTGTAAGATAAGATAGTAGGGCTGTTTTCATGACTTCGCTGAAGCATATCTTCGCAGGCTAAGAAGAACATCTGTGTTGGGTATATGGGGACTCCAGACGACATTGCAGGACTGGTCTCTTACATTGCTTCCGCAGAATCTCATTTTATCACAGGTAAGCATTCTAGAACCTTTCCCGCTATCTGTCTTGATGCGACTGGCATTACCGACCCACAGGACAAAGTGTAAGTACTACTTTGAGAATTCATGGACGGAGACTGACAACTGTGCAGATCACGATCGATGGTGGAATATGCTTTGATTAAATCATGTGGGTTCGTGTGGGGAGTAAGGATTGCATATGCTAAACCCTGTAGGTGTGTCATCTCTTGTATAATAGCCTTCAATCTCCGCCTCAGCGGCGACTGCCAGTAATAGCCGCATCAGGGCCGCCCGACGTCCATTCACCTGAAAAACTTAAAATGCTCTATGCGCAAGAGGGAAGGAAGACCCACAATACGAACAGGACCCTTTCGGAAGGAAGGTAATAATAGTATCAACATCAGCCTCGATCATAGTACACCCATAAATGTTTCAACGCCAAACTACTGCGACTCGGAAACATACTCATCTAAGAAAAGTGGGACTACGCAAAATCAACGCAGAACTAGCGCAGCTGGGAGTCGTGAATAAAATGATAGCCGCCCCGGCAACGGTACCCTGAAGCTTGTTTGATCCATTCATAGCCTTGCACACAGACGCCGAGGTTTCTCAACTTCTGCTGTATCCTCTTTTCTTCGCGTTTCTTCCTCTCTTGCTCCTGACGCATTTGAAAGAGTGCAGCAGCAACTCTCTCCCTCTCTGCCTTCGCCTCCAACTCTCGAAGTCGAGCCACTTCCTGCTGGCGCCGTAGTTCTTCTTGCTCAGCCTGGTCTCGTGCCTTCTGCGCAGCAAGGGCCCGAGCTGCAGCCTCCGCATCCTGCTGCCTTTGAGCGGCTCTACTCAATTCAGCGTCACGCCTCTTTGCCTCCTCGATTGCTTTCTTTTTAGCCTCCTGGGCCGCAGCCTTAATCTGCCTCCAACTGTCTCCAAATAGCATCAGCGATGCCTAGGTCACGCTGAACATCATTGGTAGACTGGGGCTGCGGGGTGCCTTGAGTTGGTAACTGCCTTGCTTTCCCTCGCCGATCTGGAGTCGGTGGGAAACTGCCTTTCGAAAGAATGGGAGAAGCAGTCTGGGAAGGTGAAATGGAGAAAGGAGGTAGACTGTGTGAACCTCTGAGCTGCCTCGAGCGACGTGGATTCATTTTTGGAGTCACGTTTGCAGTGGATGAAGGAGCTGATGGCGGGGGCGGTAGGACTTTCGGACGCGATGTGCTGGATGGTGGGGTGGGGTATGAAGGTGGCTTGTTAGGTTGTTTGGATCCACTGGGTATGAAGGGTGGCCCTGATTGCGGAGGAGGCTTCCGTGGCGACTGGTTGGATGAAGGGTTCTGAGGTGGCTTATTAGGTGGTTGGGATCCACTGGGTGCTGAGGGTGGCCCTGATCGCGGAGGAGGCTTCCGCGGCGACTGGTTGGATGAAGGGTTCTTCTGAGGAAATTTAGGTGGTGGATTAGGTGGTTGAGATCCATTGGTTGCGGAAGAAGATCCTGATTGGGGAGGAGGTGGAGGAGGGGCGGAATTGCTGGACGTTGCCATCGGCGGTGCACTTGACGGGATTGATGTGGCCATACGTAGAATATTGAGTCGCTGGCGCTGCTGATTGAGCAGATCCTTCATGATAGCTATCGCTTCGGCTGCGGTGATCGATGGGACAGTCCCAGGAGTATTTGCCACAGCACTGAATGCGGGATGGACAAGTCTCTGGGCAATGGACTTGACGTCTCGGGCGTTTCCCCAGTTCGACAAGCGTGACATTCGGTCTATGATAGTCTGCATCTCGGAGTAAGCAGAAGAAGGGGTGTCAGCTAGCTCAGACAAGATGATCTGTGTCTTCTGCAATTCCTTGTCGAGCACTTGAAGACACTTGGCCGCCGGCATGTTGGTCAGAATGATTTCCTCGGAGAAACGACTGGCGAGGCCAGGATTGACACTCAAAGAGTGTTCATCTCTTTCTCGTAGCCTGCAAGAACGATAACCATCTTGTTCATGAACTTCTCGTTGGTCATGAGGCCGACGAGCTCATCAATGGTTTCTTGCGCAATTTGCCCGTTACTAAGCCGGTACGCTTCGTCCACGAAAAGCACTTTGCCTAAGGCCTTCTCGAAAAGTTTCTTCGTCTTTGGGCCGGTATGACCCACGTACTGTCCTACGAGGTCGGACGCGGAGCACTCGATCAGGTCGGACGAAGAAAGAAATCCCATGTCATAATACACTTGACCAAACTTCCTTGCGATGGTCGTTTTCCCAGTACCTAGGTATAAGTAAATCATGAATACTCTGCTCAGGATGAGAAATTGTTACTTACCTGGAGGTCCTTTAAAAATGAAACTCGTTGGAATTTGTTTGCGCATATCCACACCAGCAACCTTCATCGCACGAGCGATTTTCTGATAGTCGCCCAGCTTTGTCACGATATCGTCACAACCAACAAGATCCTCGAAGAGTTTCGTGAGATTAGCTGCAGCATTGCGATCGCGTTCCCAATCCGGATCGAAATCTTGAGGCTCGAAGATCACGTCGGAACGTTGATCAGGAGGCACTGATGCTTGACGCTTCTGATAGCGATTCT
>QFEN01001135.1:0-14443 GCA_003316125.1 Auricularia polytricha
TGGCGCTTGCTCGCCTATTACAGAAGTTTGACTAGCTTACTTCGGCCGTTGCAACGTTGAGCGCTGGATATTGAATTCTCGATTGAGTTTAGTATACTTATCGATGGCAGGGATAATATCTGCCCATGCACGTGCCAAGCTGCTACTAGTACTTTGTTTACCTCCACGTCGATCTCGGGTCCGTCGATAACGAATGGTTCGCTAATACGTACGTACTAGGCCACGTAGAGACAAACACCCAAGCCCGAAGCACAAAGATATTGGGAAGCAAACAAAAAACGATATGATGACAAGAATGAACCGGGAAAATATCGATGATAAGTGGCACTGTTGAATGGACCATCCCGGGACCATATTTCAATATTGATGTGATATCGTGGAGAAGGGCCAAGAACTCTGAGCTTGACCGCTCTTGACCGCACCGTCACTGATCATGTATGGAGAATCTATTTGGAACGACGAAATAGGTATCACAATACAACAGGGGCCCAGAAATGAAAAGACTAGACTTACAAACGTGCCCGTTGAGCCATAATGCCGTCTGTTCGGACTAACCACGGCTTGGCCATTTCATGAAGGACAGGATCAATCATACGTCTGGTCGCACCGGCCGGTCCGCACCAGTCCGCACGAGGCCGACATTCACGGCAACCGGAATTGACGCTGTCTATCTCTGAGCATCGCGTGAGCAGAAATTGTTTGTGGCTTGAGGATGATCGATGAGGCAGGGATCATCTGATTCCAATGAAATCTCACGAATGTAAACTTTAGTCCAAGCCACAGGGAGATATCATCGTGTCGGCTTAAGCTCAAACCGTCTAGTTCCCTATGACATCTCATCTCACAACCCTTAATAACGGCCAAACCATCCCTGCTATCGGGCTTGGTGAGCGTCCGAACTCAGTTCAGGGTTGACGACTTACTGACAAGCTGAACAGGAACATGGCAATCGAAAGCCAATGAAGTCGCCCGCGCTGTCGAACATGCGCTGAAGGCAGGCTATAGACACATTGACTGTGCTTGGTAGGAAAGCGTTGATTGATCGTGAAATAACCCTGATCTGAGCGCATCAACTAAAGGGCATATGGGAACGAAAAGGAAGTCGGCGAGGGCTTACGTGCATCGGGCGTTCCGCGGGAGGAAGTGTTTGTGCGTATGACATATCTCACGTATCATCTACCCTGCTCACCTGGGTATTGATAGATCACCAGCAAGCTTTGGGGCACATACCATAGACGTGTTGAAGAATGCCTCGACCAGACGCTCGCGAACTTGGGAACGACATATCTTGATCGTGGGACCTGCGTTTCTCTGGACTTGTTTGACTGACACTAACTGTCTTAATTTTCAGTTTACCTTGTTCACTGGCCTGTTGCGATGAACCCAAATGGGAATCACCCTGTCATGCCGATGCGCGCGAACGGAAACCGTGACATCGATGAATCCCGGGACCTTATAGACACCTGGAAGGGTATGGAAGCCATGGTAAAGAACGGTAAAGTCAAGGCAATCGGCGGGTCAAACTTCTCCCAGAAGGTACTTGAGAGGATTTTGCCCACAGCTGAGATAATCCCGGCAGTTAATCAGGTGTGTTCGACGTAATGTCACCATTCGAAACTGACCATTGAGATATGCAGCTCGAAATCCATCTCTACAATCCGCAGTTGGAACTTCTCGATTACTTGAAATCGAAGAACATCGTTCCACAAGCATACTCGCCCCTTGGTTCGACTAACTCTCCACTATTGACCGACGAGTCTGCCACAGAGATTGCAAAGAAACGCGGTCTCAAGAACACGTCCGATGTCCTTCTCGGTTACCTGCGTGCGTTCATGCTTGTCATTTGTCCTGTGCAAGATAATGGTAGTTGACCTGTCTGGTGGCAGTGGCGAAGGACATTGTTGTCCTTCCCAAGTCAGTGACGCCATCCCGTATCGAATCCAACTTGACCGGTGCGCTAGAGGCATACAATGTGCTGACGCCAGAGGACATCAAAATCCTTGACGGTGTAGCTGCGGGTGGCAAACAGAAGCGTTTCATCATGCCTCCTTGGGGTGAGTGTTGGCAATGGCCGCGAACGTGATGATATTGAAATTTGCTATCCAGGTATTGACCTGGGATTCGATAATTGGACTGCTCCAACCAAGTGAGCGATAGGCTCGGTCATTCATTGATGTAACTGATTGATAATAGGTAAATTGGAGATCACGATTGTAGCATTTCAGGCAGATATGAGAGCTGTCTGTGGATGTAGAACTTCATGTACTTTATATGATGTTTCCAACAGAATTGACTAGCCGACGCACTGGTAAATGATGGGACGAGGCACACGTAATGCCATAGTGAGATGAAAGGACCCAGGAGTTAGGAAGTGCCTCCATTTACACGAGCGAGCCTGAGGGTGCAAACCCGCGGACAAAGACAGTTGGTCTGGTGCACATGTCGGATGCGGTAGAATTTTCGGATCGGAGCAAGGATTTAGCGGCGACTATTGGAAACAAGTGCCCTACTACCAGACGGAAAGTGCTCCTTGAAGGTATGTATGGCTAGTCGATTGCAGGATGAAGATGTGACAGCTCATCGCGTGTCAGGATGATAAGTGATACATAAATTGTGATCGCGTATGTGCCAGCACCGAGAGAACGATCCTGATGGTCAAGTGTGGCCTGAAGGAGGGTGTTCGGCTCGCAAACTCGTCTCATCATCCATACTAGGATTATCTTGTTACATGGTCTGGTCGCATCCACCGAATGACCATAAATATAATTTGAATGTCGAAGTCCGTGAGGCAACGGTTGGCCTGACGAGAAGATCCACACGTTGGAAAAAATTTCGAGACCGAAGCAAACAAGTTGAGACTGGGAAATTCCCTCAATTCACCCCAGCCAGCAACGTAGTAGAATCTCGAAGGATACCTAAGTAGTACAATGAGTCGAAAGCTGGGAAAGCCAAGGTGGATTAGCAAACTACCGGGAGCTGTCTGATACGTGGCTAATCATGACGGCAGCTTGCCTTTCTGCCATAAGCGCATCCATCCAATTTTCACTGGGCTTTGTAGTTTGTGCAACGCCATTCAGTTACATCTCGATGAGCCTAGAAGTTATGCGAGCCTGAGTAAGGGCTGCATCAAGAGAAAAATAATTCAGCTGTCAGTGGCTTTGTATTCTTGTGATTATTCTTGCGATTACTCGGATTGTCCCGCCAGCGGGGGGTGGCTAGTGAGATTAGGTTGCCACTAAATCACGGAAGCGAACGAGGGTTAGACTAAGATCCTGTGCAAACCTTGACGGGGAGTCAGGACTTCGAATGTGACAATATCATTGTCTATAAGTATGCCGAAAACCGCACATCATCGTCGTTAACGTTGCGAACGACGACATGATCACCAACCACACAGTACTTGTTGCCTGCAGACAACGGTCTGCTACGGCAGTCTGTATCCTAAGTGGGCAGATCACTCTTCCGCGAGCCGAGACAATATCGGAGCCACGCAAGAGCCACGTGGGCGGCGTGGGCTTGGTCAGGCGTGAAAAGGGTCCGCGGCACCAATTTGCAAAGGGACCCACATACTAATAAGGAAGTTGACAAACTTTGAAATCACCGTCACCAATGTCGCAGGAAAAGACGGTGAATCGGTGCAGGGGCAGTTTCAGGTTCTGTTGGTGCTCGCGATGATCGCATCCGTATATAAGGCAGCCTGCCTTGCATGGAGTCTCATCCCCAACTAGCCCCCCGCTCCTCTCCCAAACTCCTCATTTTATAGATATTACTCTTACTAGACATGCCTGCTGTTGTCATTAACGCACACGACGGGCACGAACTCGACGCTCTTTCTGACGCAGTCGATGACGGTGCGTCTTTATCACGCCATTCCACCCCTTCGTGACGTGACTTATTGTCTATCTGCAGTAAATGTTCTGAAGGCCAAAATCTGGGACTCTCAGTCCGAGTTTGATTCTACGAAAGACAAGACGACATTCCGGCAGTATGAGACTGCCTGCGATCGCGTCAAGAATTTTTACAAGGAGCAACATGGTTAGTGCCTACACCCCATCTACTAATTTATGACATGGTAATGACCCGCCACGTAGAAAAACAGACTGTAGCTTTCAACATTAAAGCTCGCACGGAATTCAAGACCCGGAAACGCGCTCGCATGGGTATCTGGCAAGCTATGGAAATGCTCAATACACTTGTGGACGACTCGGATCCAGACGTTAGTGATTCATTGGCTTGCGATTTTCCTTTGCTGATCGTGTAATGTATATTTAGACTGAGCTTTCGCAAATTGAGCATTTACTCCAGACTGCCGAGGCCATCAGACGCGACGGCAAGCCCGAATGGATGCAAGTTACCGGTTTGATCCACGACCTTGGTAAGCTGCTCCACCTATTTGGCAGCGAAGGTCAATGGGACGTTGTCGGTGTAGGTTTCTTTATCTGGTACTCGTGACGATGCGCACACTGATATGCTTCTTTGCGCAAGGATACCTTCGTCGTCGGCTGTGCTTTCTCCGATAAAAACATATACCCCGGTACCTTCGCCGGCAATCCAGACTTCCATGACGCCGTTTACTCCACTCACTATGGAATTTATGAACCTAATTGCGGCCTTGATAATGTCATGGTGTCTTGGGGTCATGACGAGGTACGTATCTGTCTACATATCATATTCCTTCAAGCTTATCAAACTTCTCGCAGTATCTGTACAATGTCGTGAAGGATCAGAGCTCGCTTCCTGCAGAAGGCCTCGCTATGATCAGGTATCACAGCTTTTATCCGTAAGTTTCTCCCAATCTCTGCACCGTCCACCGAATTTTTACAATGTCCATTTAGATGGCATCGTGAAGGAGCTTACACGCACCTCATGAACGAGAAGGATCATATAGCGCTTGAGGCCGTCCGCGCCTTCAACCCTTATGATCTATACTCGAAGAGTGACGAGCCCTGCAATGCTGAAAAACTTCGTCCATACTACGAGGACCTCATTTCTAAATTCTTCCCTTCTGAGATCGACTGGTAGATGTGCGCAATAGCGTGCACGGCTTTATTTTAAGGTTAGCATGGCATAGACATGGCCTGCGAACACCGTTGCAGCATAATCTTGTATTCCCTTCAAAATTTGTGTCCTTAGTTCTTTTATTCACTTTATTGCAGCAGTATTTCTACCCCCGTATTGACGCATTTATTAGCATTATAATTTAATGCATGAATTGTCACATAGAACTGCGTCGATGGCAAGTGATTACTTTGAGAGATAAGATAAGATTTGGCGCTCGCCTAGTATTAACCAACGTGCAACCCTGACCCTGCGCCACCACGACTGAAACATTGTTTTCATATCTCACGGAACCCCACCTATCTTTGATTGATTCCTTCTATCTCGATAGACGATATATAGACGACCCGCCGTACTTCTACAATGCCGCAGGAGTCAGCTCTCAGTGAACCAGTCGTCTACCACGGCAAGAAATTTGTCGTGCTCAGCGATTGGTGCGTAAATGATAGATCTAGATCTAAGTGGCGATGCGCTGACTGCGGTTCGCTGTGCTCAAACAGGGATGGCACGATCACTACGCAGGACTCCAATGATTGTTCGTCGCGTCGAGAACTTTACTAAATGCCTTGCTCTGACCGACGTACTACGACTTAGTTGTGACGGACACCTATGGCATGGGGCACTCAGATCGCGTTGCGCTCAATCAGCGTATACGTAAGGGCGAAGACAGCTTCCGGTACGAGGCATTGCATGCACAAAGCTGCAGAATTGAGTTTTCCATCCAGGGATGGCTTCCGGAAGATGATCGTGAGCGTCGTTGAGAATGGCAAGAAGGAAGGCAAGGTGACGCACACATTCGAGTTCTGTAAAAATGCTGTCGCAAACAGTAAGTTTTGTCTACGCACGACGGGCGTTTGTAATATCCAGACTGTTTCAGACATCAAAGTCGATGATACTTTCAAGGCTTTCTACGAATTTTGCGAAACGAATGATATACCCGTGGTGATTGTGTCCAGGTGCGAAAAGCTTGTGGTTTCACCGTGCCGTGAATTCATACTTCCGCAGTGGTATGGAACCTATCATCCGTGCGGTCCTGAACAAACATCTCGCTAGCCTCGACGGCATTCAAATCATATCAAACGAGGTGAAAACGTACGATGATGGGAGCTGGGACATTCAATACCGTCATCCCGAGAGGTGAAATTACTCATCACTGTTTCGCGTTTGACTGAGGGCGGATAAATTAGCGGCTTCGGACATGACAAGTCGAAGGCGATTGCGCCCTACAGGGATATGCAGCCCGCCCCGATCGTATTCTTCTTTGGTGATGGCGTCTCCGACCTATCCGCAGCGCGGGGAGCGACTTGTCTGTTCGTCAAGCACAAGCCGAATGGAGAGAACGAATTGATGGAGTACTGCATCATCAACAAGATCAAGCATCGGTTGTTCCAGAGCTTCGAGGAGGCGCAAGAGTTGATGAAGCTCATTATCTTCGCGGAGACGGAGGAAAAACGACAGAGTATCATCGCACGGGAGTGGCCTGAAGTAGCTTGAGAGGTTTTCTCACCCCTTCTTACCCCCAGTGATGGCAATTGCAGAGCAATGAATTAGATTTAGACGCATCAAGATTGCGCCTAGTCTCCCGTAGTCAGACCTTGAAACAAGGAAGACAGTCGTTCCTTCTTCTTCAAGGATTGCGCCTCTAATTAATCAAGTTGACCCAAGCATTATTCTCAGTGCGTCAGTGATACCTTCGCCGGTGGAGAGCGTAGTCGCAAGGTCATTCGATGCTCCGCACTGATCTGGGTGACCAGCTGGGTGCAAATACAGCGCTTCCTGTTGAGCATAAACCTTGTCCGAAATATACCAAGCTCAATTTTCAACAAACTAAAAGACTCATTCAAACGAGACTGGGGACTGGGATGGATGGAAATCTCAGCATGACTGAACATTGTGCGCACAGGTATATACGTGCATGACAGTGGGTTGCAATCACAGAAAGGAAAAGGGAATGACGGGGGGCGAAAGGTCAATGGAAGGACAATGAAAGTCTTCAAGTTATAAAAGATAGCTGCCCTACAATTGATTCTTCGAGGCTCTAGTGGGAAGGAAAAAGTAAGATGAATCATCGCAAAGAAAATTGAGTACTTTTTGTCTGCGTGCCGAATCATTTTTCCTTCAATGAGTCTGATCATTGATGAGACCTGCTCAGACGAATTCGCCTTCAATTCCATTATCGGTCTCCTGTGGCAGTCGTACAAGTCGTGCAACTCCGCAGTGGTCAGATGGAACTCCAAAATCGACATTTCCGTAATTTTCCATGGAGACAAACTCGATCAACGCTGGACAAGCTTGCACTTGCTAGAGTATTTTGCAAAGCCTGGATTATTCTTGTAGAAAGCGGTCTCCCATGCAGCGATTGCTATCAAATTAGGAGCGACGGCCAAAATGAAAGCAATGATTGTTGTGGGATGGCGAATCCTTGAGCTGCTGAAGTGGGCCACGCTAGACAGCAGATTGTGTGAAAAGCGTTGGATAGACGGGAAATTGAAGTCGGCACTGCGGGCCTGTGCGGTACCGTTATCTGTTCCATAAGTGACAGAAATATAGCACTTCTGGAGTGCTGTTCTTAAAAAAGAATCTAAGAGCGCCAGCCTTTCACTCTCTACTTGGGATATCTACAACGCGCAGAACACATGATGCTGCAGGAGCTTTTGTATATCCGCGGATATGGGTGTCGAAGGTAATTTGAGGCGTAAAAATTCGAGTGAAGGAAAATTAGACAAGTGCGGTCACGGTATGGCTGCCTCGGAAACTTTTCCAGTGTTCTCCTATAGTACTTACTAGATAAATCGACCACATTGCAATGCTGGACTCATTTGAAAATTCAGCACTGCAATGTGGTCGATGTATCTCTTGATTTTGCAGAAAACGCGAGGTCAGAGACGAAAAGGCACTGCGTCGGGAACTCAGTATCATCTACCAACTGGAGGACGCTCCACTGAAGCTCTGCCGCGGTAGATACAGGCAACGATACTGACGGCCCATTGCCCTAGCTGTTCGCTGTGGGAGTACGCATGAGAGATCCTGTATACCTCGGAAGCCACTCGGACATGTTAATCTATGTTTATTGCCAGGCGGCCTATAGGCTAATTATGGTTTTATTTTGGTTTTATTTGGTAAGCCTATCTTATTACATCTATAAATAGTGCGCGTTCATTGTCCAAGGCGCCCATCACCGCCTAGTCAGGCTGAGCAGGCATTGTAGTCCTCACCTGCTGTCGCACGGGAGGACAGCGATCCAGAAATGTCGCGGAGAGCTCAATTGCGGTTACTCATATACATACGTCTGCCACCTTCTCTCGGTACTTGGTTCTGATCCATAGGTTTCGGTCTATTCGTGTGCTATCAACTCCGAGCCATATGTCATTTATTTCTTGCTCAAGAGACGAGTGTGCTTGATCGGTGGTAATACCACTGGCCCGACGTGTACGCTACAGAGCTGAGGAATTTTGATGCTCATGAGTCGCTGATCGCATGCTTGTTCTGTTCAAATGTCGGCGCCCCAGCCGCCAAACCTGAAAATGTTGGAACATGTCCCATGTTATCATTGGTTCCATGTTCGTCTTCCAGTTTATTTATATCGGTTCATATGGAGGTTCTTGACCTCCATGTGCTCCCTTAGGTGAGTCCTGACGGCACTGGGTGGTTATCGGCTGCCTCAACGCATATAAACCCCCTTGTTTCCTTCATTAGCACCAGGTCTGCGCCCTTTTGTTCAGCATGCAGTCGTTCTCAGCCCTACTTTCCGTGGTTCTCCTCGCCACCACAACCTCTGTGTCGGCGTCGAGCTTCTTTAGGATGCCCCTGGCGAAGCTTGCGTCCCCCAGCTCGTACTTTGCGGGACTGCCTGATGCTGATCGTGCACGTGCTGCATTCCTCAAGAGCTTTGCCTCTGGCGGTCCTGTGACCGTCCCTGCATCTAACCTCGCCTATGTCCAGTACACAACCAGTGTTGGCGTTGGTAGCCCTCCGACGTACTACAACTTAGTTGTCGACACTGGTAGTTCCAATACTTTTGTTGGGTAAGACCTGATTGGTTATTCCCTCGGGCTAAGTCTCATTTTATTTGAAGAACTGGAACGAAGTACGTGCAGACCTCGACGAGTATCTTCACCGGTGAGGACGTGAACGTTACATACGGCAGTGGTTACTTTTCTGGCTTGGAGTGTAGGTCTTCTGGCTCCTTAAGAATGGTAACTGTCTGAAAATTTGACCTTCAGATCTCGACCAGGTGACGCTCGCTCCAGGTTTTGTCATCACCAACCAGTCTATCGGTGATGCTCTTTCCTATGCCGACTTCGAGGGTGTCGATGGCATCGTCGGGGTGGGCCCCGTCATTCTGACTGAGGGCACACTCTCGCCCAGTACTGACGAGCTAATTCCCACTGTCATGAACAACGCTATCTCGCAGGGTTTGATCACAGAGCAAATATTAGGTGTCTCTTTCGCACCTGCAACGAGTTACGATGACACGAGTAAGAGAGGTCGCGTGGTATAATCGAAGGTGATCTAATTTGTATGCAGATGGGGCCCTCACCTATGGAGGCATTGATTCGTCATTGGTGAGCCCAAAAAGTATGTCCCAAACTTTGATGCTGAATTTTATCCAGTACACTGGCGAAATCACTTACACACCGGTCACTGCAACCTACCCTGCTGGCTACTACTGGGGCATCAACGTCACCGATGCAACGTACGGCTCTGCAACGACTGTTATCCCGAAGTCAACCGCTGGAATCGTTGATACCGGCACTACCCGTAGGACTTTATTACCCATCCATATGCGTGCTTTCTGACACATTTCTAGTGATCCTCCTCGCTGATGACTTCTTTGAGTCCTACTTGCGTGCCATCCCCGGTGCCAAGCTCGACCAGAGCACCGGCCTCATGACTGTCCCTGCGGCCTCCGTCCCGAAAATCGAACCATTGAACTTCACGGTCGACGGCACCGTCTTCAGCTTGGACGCTGCAGCGCAACTCATTCCGATTGACCAGAACACCGCATGGGGCTTGTCAGCAAACAAACAGTACGGCATTGTCTCGTACTTGGGGAGTAACAGCGGCGAGGGGCTAGACTTCATCATCGGTCAGAAGTTCATGGAGAAGTACTATGCTGTGAGTTGTCAAATCACGGGGTGACTATGTAGTCTGGGTATTGATTGGCTCGCAGGTTTTCGACACAGATAGCAACCGCGTTGGATTTGCTTATACGTGAGTCTTTTTCCTCGTATCCAGTTTTCCCTTCCGGCTGAGAAGTTTTGTGAAAGCGAACATACGTTCACCACGTACTCTCCTTGATATGGGTGCCTTCTTTAAGGGGACGAGTGGCAGTAATACCTCCTTCACACATACCTTGAGTTATTCTTGCTCTGGTGGCGTTACCGCATGCGCCGTTTAATTTATTGTGCCACTCCCTAGGGCTTCATTGTGACCTTGAGGATGCACTCGTGCGGTGCTTATTCGTGCTATGTGTGACTGAGAGATATGCGTACCCAGACGTTTTGAGGGCGACGGCTGCATACCATCAGGACGTGAGAGAAAAATTGAAACCCGCCCCACAGTTCCCTGATACGAGTGGCGCTTAATGTATTTAAATGCAAGCTCGAGGTCATGCAGGCTAATAACCATATACCAGCCAAGTTTGATTTGGAAATTTTCTACAGTCCAAATAACTAGGTATAAGATTAGGTTACATAAATACTCAATATGCTTTGAAGAATCCGATTTCTAGAACCAGACTCTCGTATGGTATCTTACAGCTCCATGACGACTCTCTGCAGAAACCATTCCTTAAGGGTTGGGTCGGATATGACGACAGGAACCTTCATCTGAGCTATCGAGACGTTCGTCTGCTCGCATTTCTGCCTGCGATATTCTGTGAAGGTGCCTGTCTCCACGATCCGGATGGTTGGCTGTCTTGATCTGCCTTGCCAGAAAGCAAAGCGATACTCAGCGTTTACCCGCATGAGCTCGTCAAAAGCGTGTTGTGTCGCTACATTCGTGTCCATTGCTATGAATGTCTATTAGCTCAGGCGCAGAGGAGCTCCAAAGCAAGCACTAACCTAATTCCCCTCCAATTTCTACCAAGTACCCATAAGTAATAGTCGCAACTCGGTCGTCGCTCACAATAGTGAAATCTGTGATTTGGCCGATGTATCGAGCGGCAGAGACGATCGCGTTCGTTAATTGCGACTCTGAACACGTCGTTCCAAATGTCTGCGCAAGTGCGCCACTTCCCAGGCCGGCGTGTCAGCTCCCGGGCATAAAAAATTGACGGTACCGCAACTCACTCTCGCCTGTGAAGGTAATTGATAATAGGTAATCCGTCTTCTGGCGCAAAGCCTTTAATGGTAATGACATCACCAAGGCTGTATCTCCACAAGCCATTGCGGGTCGTCAAGATGGGCTCGTATTGCCCTCCAGCCACAACTTCGTGCTGTGGCAGGGATCAGTAGACAAAGGTGAGATGCGGTCAATGGTTCTTACAGCGGACAATACACGCTCCGAAGGCTCGCTGGATTGCACGTCCAGAAACTCGATGACCCCATCCACAAAAACTATCTTGTAGTCCGTACTAGGGTTGCCTTTCTGGTATGGTATCGCGATGCCAGCTTCTGAGCCGCCATAACCAGCACCCTGGATGCGGACAGAAGGTCCGAGGATATACGCAATCTGCGTGTTGCGAACTGTCAGTTGGGTAGTAAACCTTCCACGCTTGACGTGCCTTTGCAACGGATACAGCACCAGGACCTCCAGTGATCCCAACGAACTTGTTCAAGTTAGGCCACACACGGACTGCCCAGCCGTGGATGACAGGAGGCCCAATTTCCCGAAGTTCGGCCGCACGAGAAGGGTCCGGTTTGAAAAATTTCTGAGAGAAATCGTGAGCTGAATGGAATACAATAATCACACAGATAATTGACCTCTAAAGGCTCTCGCAGGTGGTCTATCCTTTCAATGTCCGGGATGATCCCTTTCTCGATGCAGTCGACAAGCATAGCCCACTCATCCTCCACGTACTGCAAAAAACTGAGGAATGTATTGCCGAAGGTGAAGGAGGCGGTTGTCACCCCACGGTCTGCCAATGCAAATAGCGCATTAAGAACAAAGAACGACCGATAGCTCTTGACCAAAGAAACCGCGTATGGAGCCGTTTTCCCGGGAACTGAAAGTCGACTAGGGATGAGCATGCACAAGCGAAAGTAGAAGGATAGACTTACCCCATACATCGAGTCTATCCATGTCGTGCTCGATGTCCCAGTCCATTTGCATTCGCAGAGCACCGATAGTCAAAGAGCAAACCAGCAACGGCTTCTGACCGTCCTCGCAATCTAATTTTAGGATTTTCCAAAAATCCAAAGAAGTTAGTGATAAGGTGCTACCCTCTGAACGGGAAAAATGTAAAGGGTGATTCGCAAGGCGCTGGGCATGCCGATATACTGGGAATGTCTTCGCTGCTTTGCCGGATGTCATGCTAGACATGGCTATGAAGTAGGGCAGTCCTGGGGCAAACATGTTCTTCACGTCAACCTCCTTGCAAGGGGTCGCAAAAAACTTTGCTATGAATGGCCGGTAATGTTCGTAGTTTGTGGTGGTAACGAATTCTCGGAAGCTGCGTAGGAATTCTGTATCATCCTTCGAGTCGCTCTGCGCGACGGCCTCGCGGAATTTTGCCAGCTCGGGAGCATCCTGTGCAAACTGAGAAGCAGAATTCGGCCGTATAATTTCGAGTAAGGTTTGATCTATGTAATCCTTCAGCTGCTGAGAGAGTTCGGAGGATAACGAGTCCAGGATATCTGTTTCAGGATATGGCATCGTTGTGATCTGATGTGAAGTTGGAATGCAATTTTATGTAGCGGGATGTCAGGGTGTGGTGCTGGCATCCATTACGACCAGCCGGTATGGCGGTCATGACTACTAGTCTCTAGTAGCTGATTCAATACACATACATGACGATGCTACCCCCGGTAAGGCTGCCAAGCCTAGCCTAGCCCAGGGAACACAGACGATCGGCAGAATTTAAAGAGTCTGAGACATTGGGAGTACTTACATACTTCAAGTTGCGAGAGGAACCGTTTGACAGGTGTTGACGTCTACCTTCCAAATCCAGTTCAGTTATTCAGCTAAGACATGAGGCCTTGAAGCTTGAAGCTTGAGGCCTTGAAGATTAACAGAAACTCAAGTCTGTAAATCCCTGTGAAATCTTGAAAGCTCACCCTGCAACATTGAATACAACACAGCTGAACAGCCTACTATTAGTTCATCCTGTAGGAAAGCCGACTATCGTCTGGTCAGGAACTGAGATTACCGACGCAGCTTGGTGTTCAGTGCGAGTGAGCGTGAGAGAACGCGAATATTACCACATGACGGAAATTTGGAGAGAAACTGCCAGGAGGTTAGAAAGTCCCCCTCCCGTCCATGTTGTTCGTCTGTCCCATCGGATCGGTCTGTCCGTAAGCTACATTGTCGAGTTTCTATCTCCATCGGGGCGTCCCGAATTTCCAAATTTGGGATGGATAGGACTTGAGAAACGGGAATACATGAAATTTACGAAAGTCTCATTGCAATCTATTTTTGAAACAAATTTGCAAGGTATCTTGCTATTGTTCAATATAAAATAGCAACCCGTACCGTTGCAACGACCGCCTTTTCTATGGAAATTTCGAGGACTCTATAATCCATTTTACCTTTAAACATTGAAATGGCTTGCAAGGACTAAAAGACAAATTAGGAATTTCCGACAATGTAAGACTTTCATTATATTATATTAGTGTTGTCAGCGGTTCGGCTATCACTGGTGACTGAGCCGAATTTCAGATGAGCTGAGCTGACTAAACAACCTTAAGTTGGATTTTGAACCTGAACCATTGGCACTGACTTACATAATTGTATTACTATCTGGCACTCCGTGCAGCAGAGACCACCTGCAACAGCTTCTACGACCTCTATCTCTCGACTGAAACTGGTTCTGTTAAAAGTTGGAAGATCCGATTGTTTGATTGGCCATAGAGACTATAGTGTCTCGTGAGCCGGAGTCGTGAGCCATTCGCAAGACGCCGGAGTCCGGAACATAAAAGATGCCATACGTGCCAATCATGTTCCATCCGAACCTGCGAGTTCACAAGGACTCTCTTCACCGCCGTTAACGTTGTCTATTTGCTAAGACTTGACAAGCTCTTTAACGGCACCGGTAAATAGCCTCATGAACCCCATCCTCAGCGCGGGTCGCGTTCATCTTGCGGATGCTCTTGCCCGTGTCACGCAACGCTCTAGCGGCCGCGTGCTCGTAGTGCGCAGGAAGTATCATGACGAATCATTCGGCTTCCGAAAAGCACGCCAATTTACTATCCCAGACTGTGCGTGTGCTGTCTGAGTTGTCGTC
>QFEN01001141.1:0-10704 GCA_003316125.1 Auricularia polytricha
AGCATGGTGATGTGATAATGTGACGGGGTGAATGGTGTGAAGAGGTGACAAGGATGAAAAAAGGATAGGGGGCCATGTTACTGTAACACCAACTACTGACTGCCAAGTACCTGAGTAAATCTGTTACGTATAATAAATCATCAAAACACAAGTAGTAGCACTATGTACATTTCTAGTATGTTATGTGAAGCATGTGTAGTCACACTATGTATATTTCCAGCATTTTAGGCGAAATTGGTGAGACAGCTTCATCTAAAGTCATACATGCAGTCACTACTCGGTGGCCAATCGCCAATGAGAATTCAAGAGCTCCTGCTGCACCTCATTGAGCGGCGCCTCAAGTTGTACCATGGTGGCTGCAGCTGCTGCAGCGATCTGAGTCATCTCCTCCAACAATAAAGCCATTGCCTCACTGAGATGTTGGAGATCAGCCCTCACCGTGACAATCTGGTTGAAGAGGGCATCACCGTCCACCTGGCCGGTGACAAACATATGTGTATGAAGGGGAAAACAAAACACTGAAGGAGGAGGTATCAGCTACAATGTCGTAGTGACCAACTGGCTGGCCAATGAGGGGCTCACATCTGCCTCCCATTGAAGGTGCCAGATAAAGCTGACTTTATAAGCTGGTGGCTGAGGCACATGGCTTCAGTCACACATAAGCCAGATGGCAGCAAATGACGATGTAGCACACTCAACAACATTGGCAGCATCCCATGCAGTAAAGCAACTCAGATCATATGCAGTGTGGAGGAGTTCAATATGATGGGCAGTGCTAGGTATGTTGCAATGGGAACTGAATGGGCCGCTTCTAGAGGCTCCTGGGTGACCAAAGATGATCAGGACTAGAGTCCAGAGTAAGTTGCCAATGTATTCAAGTATGATAAAGGTATACAGTACCTAGAGTCCAGAGTAAGTTGCCAAAGAGGCAGGGAGCACTGGACTCTGGGATATGGGCGATGTATGGTAAACATATGTAAACAGACAAGCCATAGCACAAAGGTAAGGGATAACTCAACCTAGACAAGTCCTAGGGAGGTCAGGAAAGTAAGTGAATGGATAAGGAAATATATGTAGTCAATCTGGAGATATAGAGACCACCAAAAGGATAGAAATGCATACAGTAGAGGTGAATAATCATATAACTAACAAGGTACTTGTGACTAATCCACTGTGGCACTCACCATTGCCCACATGCAGGTGTGGCCACTTGTGGACCCCTGTCACTCTGCCACCACAGCCACCCCTTTTGTCCTGTCACAACTGTCTTGCACATGCTGTGAGGGTCAGAGATGCATAGCACCGGTGCCCGACCATGTTGTTTGCATCAGCCTCCTGCATTTGACCGACCCATTGCTGAAATCTTTGAATAAAGAAACTAACTGTCCATGTCAATTTCTGACCAACCAGCAGCAGCTCCTCTGCCCAAAAATCACGCAGTGTTGCAATGGGAACTGAATTGTCCATTCACTTACTTGCCTGACCTCCCTAGGACTTGTCTAGGTCAAGTTATCCCTTGATTTTGTGCTATGGCTTGTCTGTTTACATTTGTTTACCATACATCGCCCATATCCCAGAGTCCAGTGCTCCCTGCCTCTTTGGCAACTTACTCTGGACTCTAGTCCTGATCATCTTTGGTCACCCCAGGAGCCTTTAGAAGTGGCCCATTCAGTTCCCATTGCAACACAGATTGGTTGGCCACAACATGCAACAAGGGCAATTGGACATTTAATCTGTGTCTGATTGTCTTTCTCCTGGTGTTCCCCTGCATGGTCATTTTTGAGTGTTCTGTCAACTAACCTCTCTGGAATTTTCAAGAGGCTAAACGGTGTCATGCATGGTATGTGATTCATACCATGACATGTGTGTATATCAGGTGATAAGGAAAGTATAATGAACTGTACTCTATCCTATCACAAAGTGACCCTATCATTTCTCCCTGATTCATTAGTTTGTTTTCTGATTTTTTATGTCACAGACTCAATTCCCTATTTGTTTTTATTTTTTATTTTGTGTTTGTTTGTATTGTGACTTTTATGTCTGAGGCCCAATTCTCTATTTGATTCTGTTTGTTATGTGGCTCAGACCCAATTCTCTATTTGTTTCTGTTTGTTATGTGGCTTTTACCTATCTTTCTATTTTTCTAGGCTTAGTCAGCCATCAGACTTTCTCATTTGCCACCTCACATGTTTGTAAGCATGTCATGTGACTGGGAAATAATCTGATTTGTAAGGATTCAACCTGACTCATCATGTTTTGTCATTGATCCATCATGGTTTGTAAGATATTCAACCTGACTCATCATGTTTTGTCATTGATTCGTCATGGTTTGTAAGACTTGAAACCTTATTTATAATCCACTTAGTAAAGAGAATGACTCATCTCACCAAAAGGCTTGGTTTGTAAGCACATTCTTACCAATCCATGTGATGACTCATGTCTTTTATTCATCATGCTTTGTAATAGACTACACTGTATTTGTAAACTACTTAGTAAACAAGCTGACTCAACACACCAAATGGCCTGGTTTGTAAGCACATTCTTACCAATCCATGTGATGAATCATGCTTAGTAATCTGGTCTCCCAAAAGGTATAAAAGGAGCCCATTTTGCACCCATGAAATATAACTTCCCACTTTACACCTATCACACTACTTGAGAGTGAGATTAAGCAAGACATAGATAAGTGCAGGCCAACAAGTTGCCTTGAAGTAAGACTAAGACACATCAATCAATAAGTTACATAGTACCTTACAGGGGTTGACTATATAACACTTCTTTATTGCTATCTGAGCTAAGCTTTACGTGTATCAGCCCTCTCTTTTACAGGAAGAGAGACTCGAACAAGGAGAACACGACCAAGTTGAAACAGACTTGTGTAGGTTGAGACACGACCTACTAGGGTGTAACATACCTAACAGATACTTCCTATACAAAGGAAACACAGACACATTCAGGAGGACATTTTCTTTCAACAAAAAGGTAATCTAATTACTCTTTGACCACCCACGAACAACACGTTATCAACCGAGAAGTAGAAAATCCGTTGACCGTGAACTTGAGGAGTTGGCAACTATTTGTCTTATCTTCATATAAGACCCTCAAGTAAGAAGACAACGGCTCACCAACAATTTCATGCAGGTGCAATCTCCATTTGCCATCTAATGTGCATACATGTGCATGTTGGTTGATGGCCCTGGTGTGTGCATCATCACCTTTGACATCTGGATACACTTGATATGCAAATGACTTGTACTCTCCCTGGAGCATGTCCTCCAGCCCCAAACAAGAGTTGAGTGCTGTAGCAGGTGTAGGCATAGTAGCCATTGATTCCTAAGGTTTTCCACCTGTACTGGGAGTACTGGAGAGTAGTAGATGTATTTATGGTGGATAGCAAGGCAACTGTTGTCTGTCTGAGATGTCTGATGCAAGACAGAGTGGTGTTGTGAGTTAGTAGTCTGAATAGAGGAATCTTATTTAGAAACAAAGTACACTTTGTCCGATTTACTGGTGCCACCACATGCAAAATATCTACGCAACTATGACTCTGCATCAGGCTCATCTCCACTAAAAGTATAAGGTACATCCTCCATGTATTCTGCCATATCTGCAACGGCCAGTCTAGGCTTCTCGACAACAAAGAATCTGTCCGGCTCATCAAACTCAGGAAATGGCTTATGCCGAATCATTGCAACGACAGAAACAATAGACTTTACATTGATCACTGTAAGCGTGTTTTGCCCTTGGTATTTCACACACCATACTGTGTGATGTGATACATTGAGGTGTCGGTGATTGGGTTCGTAGTACTGAGAGACAAATGCCAGGGTTTGCAACCCATTCTCTGCCTCCTCGCTTGATTGTGTCTTGAGCTGGAAGAAAGATTGTACTTCTGCAAAGAAGAACTGGCCACCATCTTCGTAGAACTAAGGGAGGTATCATTTGATTTGTGCAGCTTTACAAAAGTGCTTGGCTCACTTTTATATTACGAGAGCGCCGAGCATTTTGACAATCTACTTCTTTCCACAAGGTACGTGTGACTTGTCCGTTGTGCAGCCGAACCCTGCCCCAGCGACGAATAGGTGCTTCCCAACCATCACGAAAATTTAATCCTTGCCATGCAACTGGCTGCGTGACTGTGATGTATGACTGAATTGCAGCAAGAGTTGATGATGATTTAGCCAGTCTAAAGAGTGTATAGCCCTGTTCAAGATCCTGCCTGAATAGTGGAATTTGGTAATCAGTAGTGCTGGTATGTGAGCGAATCTCAGGAACGACTGCTCGCATTGCATTCAGCAGCTGACTATGGCTTGTCATGCATTGTGCTAGGTTCGCATATGGGCTAGAAGGCTGGTGTATTTGAAGCATGTAATACCCAATAGCACTCTCCATTGTCCATTGAGAACAACATATTGAGGGTCCCAGACGAAGAATCTTGCGAGCGTAATGAATGAGTACGTCAATGCTTTGACGAACAAAAGTGAAGCCGCTCGGCACGCTGTTGGTAATAAACAAATTTGAATTCACGTTCGAGCTCGATGAGAAGGACATAGATAGTCTGTACCTCGTCCCGTGAAATACAATGCTGACTGGCAAGGTGAACACCACAAACTAGGTTGCAGAATTTGCGCCAGTAGAGAGCAGGGAGGATTCTGAGCAATGAGGCGGGTCCAAGTTTATACACATAAATTGTATATTCCCAGACCATATATCCACTTGACATTTTCTCGGCAGGGTTTCGTGGTGGACGGTCATAAATTGAATAATGACACAGCGCTGTGTCAAAGCTGACAAAAGTGTCACAAGTAATATGATACACAATTGCATAAGAGTGAACACAAGACAAGTAGTTTACATGAAACATATGGAACAAAAGAACAAAAATTGTGCCGTCGGATAGCCTTGGCAATTTGTAGCTAGACCTCGGTAATTCACTACTAAGTAAGGAAGTAGAAATATAAATGAACTGTATCAAGAGTCTGTGAGACGGTTAAAATGATTAAGTACAATTATGTCTGTATTGTACGGCTCATCATTCATTCATGAGACGAGCTTTTAAGTGGTTCAATTCGTGTTCTAACTCTCTACATGCCTGCTTTGCCCTCAGGCAAATTTCATGTTGGTTGGTGAGGTGTCATTTGAGTTTCCTGACATCGTCTTCAAGTCTTGCCTTTGCAGTTATGTTAAGCTTCCTCCGTTTCGGAGCCAGCTCCTCCCAGTCAAACAGCTTCTCATCTCATGCGAGAATCCCGTCCAATGAATCACAATCACTGGAGTCACCGTCAGAGGAACTTTCAGTGATATTGGCTTTCAGAACTGCGAGAAGTTAATATCAACGTCACAACACCCTCGCACCATATACACTCACCATGACTACAAGCATTTGAGCAAGCAACGCATGCTTCACCAGCCCGGCCAGTGCATTGTTGCTGCGACTGTAGACATGACTGACAGGGAGGGTCCCGCTGCATGCAAGCTCGCATGACCTGACAGAGCCGTGGCTGTGGGCCTACACCAGACATTCAGCATTAAAAACACATTGTACAAATTAAAATATGTTTCACCTTGCAGGAAGGAACAATGCTTCTTGCATGGCTTGCAGGCCGTTAAGGTACCACACACGATGCATCCGATGTTGTCTGCAGCGCAAGTGTTGCATGCAGGGTCTTGCTGTTCCAATGTGTATGTGTGTAGATTGGATGAATGTTGGATGAATGAAGATGCATTGGTGATTTAAGTGTGAAATGAAGATTAATGTTTAAGCACGATCCGAGGTCGACGTTTTATATTGAAGAATTGTGGACTCGCGGAATATTCCCAACCATGTGATACATACGTCCTCAGTGACAATAAGTCCACATACAGTCCCACCAGGACCTATACCTGTTGTTATCACGATTGGTGGCAACTTCCTGTATTGTAGTTGTCTACCATCATACATTATGCAAACAATGCAAAGTCCTGAGAGCACAATTTTCAAAACCAGCCGTACACAGTCGAATTACAGTGTCCATTCATGCGAAACTATTTCATTTTCCATGCCACTTGTCTGGACTTCACATTATCAGCTTGTATGCCGTGTTGCGTGCTTATTTATACCCTCTGCATCGTCAAGTCCAGTTAACTGTCATTCACATCACTGGGCCTCCATGCGATTGAACTACACAGTCTCACATCTCTCTCGAATCTATTTGCTACCCACAATGAGGAATTGCATGACGGCTCACAATATAACAATCAAATGGTGCCAGAGACCGTTCCTAATTGTGAGAAAGAAATTCCTCTCAACGTCGAGCTCAATGCACAGATCACACTTTTGCAACATCGCTACACCTGCAACAACCAATATTCTGTCCAGTCAGTAGAACATATAACAGCAATGCACACACGTCAAGGAGCTCACTACCCATGAGACACACCCTCAAGTCTTTCCTGCAACTCGCTGCACAACACCTGCTGAGCATACCGCGCTCGGTCTGGTATCCACTCCCCACTTGTTTGGAAGCAAGCAGGTGGATGGACGACTGTTTCTCCGTGAACCTGTCGGTACCTCAACACCTCACACACAGTACACCCATCTCCTTTCTCCACCACTATCTTAAACAGCTTCTTGCCCACATCCTCCTGCTCAATACCAATCTCTCCGGAGCGAAGATCAGGCTAGATATTGCATGTGACGTGGTGTACCACAACATGGCGCAGTAATGCATCCACTGACCCGTGGAGAAGCAGACCGACGTATGTTCCAATCATTTCACCTGTCTCGACCAGGTACAGAAAGTGTCTGAGTCCTCCTGCGATGACCTGATCCACAGGGGCGTGTACAGTATGCAGCACATGTGAAAGGACTGCCCATAGAAACCAACAATAGTCAATGGGATAGTATAGCGCAAGAGGTGGGAGTAGAAGGGAGGCAAAGGTCAGGTGCAAGAAGGAGATAGCATCGTATAGTGCATCTATTTCAGTCAAATTGTGATAGGTGTTAGTTCATGGTTAATAGTAATGTATTGTATAGATATAAAGCAGTTGATATGGAGAAGTCGAAGGAGCTTGTTGACAAACCAGTCAGAACAATCATTAACAAGACGCAGAAGGTAGAGGACATCACATCATCACTGTGAAGGGTGCAAGAATTGACTGTGCATAATGAGACATGTGGTCAGGAAAATGGAATGTAAGCGTATGTACTAGTTGGAATAGGTGAAGGCAACAGCGCTTCCAGAAACGTCCGCCTGTGGCATGATCGTGGCCCAATAGAGTTTGCACTGAGTAATTATTAAGGAAGGGCTGGAAGTGTGAATGGTGTGAGGCAGCAATATGTCTGCAGCAGATTATTTTGATGTGTGAAATGGCGCAGGCGGGAGGACTTGGCAGGTGGGCAAATAGACTATGATGCAGCGGCCACAAAACAATAATAAATTACATCCCGAGTCAGACCGTTATCAACTGTCCACAGTACAAACATCCACAGCAATCATTCTAATCCCTATTTAATCTCACCCTTTCACTCCCATTCACCATCTCAATCGCCCATTTCATTACTGTCACAAATCTACTATAGAGAACTCCTCATTGTGATTGTCATACTACAATCATCGCAATGTCCTTCAACACACAAAAGCGCCATGCAGATGACAGCCCAGCTGCTTCTCCAGATCGTCCATGTTACGGGCGTGCTACATTAGATGATGGTGAATCATACACGGTACTTCAATATCATCCATTTTTGCATGTAGGCAGATAACTTACATTATAGTTGGGATGTGCAGGACCATTCGCACAAGCGTCTCGAGTATGATGGGCCTGAATATTCACATTCTGAAGGTGTATATTGTGACAATGCCAATTCTGCCATGGTGCATTGAGGTCACACAGCATCATCTATCTGTTAACATTGAATTGAGGATGCGGAGGAATATGCTCGTCGCAGGCTGAACCATCACAGTACTCCATCTGGTATCCGCCACATGGAGGATGACCTGAATGATACGATCAAGCACCTACAGGAGCAAGTTCACACTATGGAGGGAGAGATTGATCTCGTCAAGCAGGAGCATTGAGAGAACAATATTGCCCACGAGCTCAAGCTCCAACGTTATATTCACATGGTCGGAGACTTAGATTCCATGGTGCAATACCAGCAGGGGGTCATCGACTTCCAGGAGAAACTCATCAATGACCTACAAGCGCAGACAGACCATCAGATGAATGATATGGACGAATACAAGGCCCTGCTAGAGCGGCAGTACTGTGAGAAGATGTGATACCTATGTGAAATCGAAAAGACCATTGAGATGCTCCGGAATGGAGATTGACAATGGCTTCAATCTCTCTAATACATATTAGATCGTGCCTTTCAAACTGATTGATTGAGTACCCCATGCTGATGCGGCAGTGAGTGAGAGTATCGTCCAACCAATGTCACAGAAGCACTGCAATGGCTATCAGCTTCTGTCATGTGTTTGTCCAATTGGCGCGATTTCCGTCCCATGTCAGCAGCAGCTGGATTGAGTGTTGTACGACTTTCCAGACATGGGATAATTATTTCGTCGAAGTGGAAGAGATTACCTAGTCACAAGCCTTGTTCAGGTGCTGAGGAAGCAGAAGGGAAACAGGGATTCCAGTACTAGCAGTTGAAATATGAATGTGACCTGTGCCATCCTGTGGGATATATCAGAAGGCGAAAATTGTCTGGGAATCATACCAGTATTATTCCCAAGTGCAGTGATATTTGTGGCATCCATATCCAGGACAGCTATGATGCAGATACAGCAATGTGATGAGGAGTACAGATTATCTCCTATTCGAGTTAGTGATCCTTCCCCATCAATGACCATCACGGAAGACTGAGATCTGCCTGACCTCTATCACGGGGGAGGCAGTGATCATATTACAAACTCTCACTTACAGATGCCACACAATCATCAGTAGCGTTCATGACCATGGCTTGTAATTGAAATGCCTATGGACCCGAAGTCACTTTGTACATATATCTATGTACGAGCACTATTTTATATAATGTGTGTATCATACAATAAGCCGTATATATACATTCATTAGATGACTATACACGGGCATGGGGTATTCAACAAGCGGCCGTCCAATAACCTTTCACATGTCCTCCTCATTGTGAGAGTCATGTGAGGCGTCCGTATCCTGGCTGCCGTTTGTGGCTTGTTCATTTACAGAGTCTTCTTCATCATCTGACTTGTCATCATCATCAGGATCCATATCATGGAGAGTGCGTGCATAACAAAGCATTGATGAGTGCTGAATGTCTGCTGTATGAATGTGTTAACATTCATGAACATTCCAATGAACTAGAGAAGTATTTGCCTATATAACGAATACTGGATGTGAGCCTTGTGTCAAAATCCTTCCAGAACTCCATATCGCGTCGTCCAAGATCATCCCAGTGATATGAGGCCATATGTCCACTCGTCCACCCATCTACCTCTGAGTCCAATTCGGCCATTTGCAAGAATAACGCTTGAAGGCATGGCAGCAGTAGAATTTGTTTCACCATCTCCGCCTGTGATCGCAGGAGGGGCGTGCATCTCCCCCAAAGTCAACACCAGTAATTCGGACAGTGAGATGCATGACATACAAATGTTGTTGTACATATACAAAAATTTCGCAGTTTCTTGGAGGAATTGATGGGAATCAGGGTGCTGATGAGCGCTGATTAGGAATCGCAGAGCCCTGCATTCATCCTGCAATGCAACAGAGTGATAGAGCCTTGATTCAATCCTGTGGGTGATGTGCCACTCAGGATGTCTGTGTTATATCGATTTTATTTCTGCTTACCAGGGATATATGCTAGGTGATATAGTAAGGAAAGAATACAATTGAGCTCTCGTATTAGCAGCTAGCATCAACATTCTTTGCTCCAGTTCAAGTGGAAGCATACTTGATGGTGGATAAAATGTGGGAAAGCAAATACAACTGAGAGATGAACACCAAGGACAGACTCCACAGAACCAACACAAAACACGACCAAACACAATGGACCTATCCAGGATGTCGCAATAAATCAATCAAAATGAGCATAGAATATCCTCGTTGGCACCTAGCAGTAATACATTGCTATCATAGGGGTCATATGCGACTTCCAACTGTCACCACTTGAACACTCATCACTGTAATGGGAGGTCCTTGTACTTATGGTCGTAGCCTACATTGCTCGACAACACTATAATTCACTGGGATGAGAATCATGAGGAGGGATTACTGGACACTCCTTCACAGTGATACTAAGAGCTCAAATAACATAGCTTGTGACGTGAGTTAATAATTATATGAATATGATTGTTGTTGTACACAGGGAACATATACACGTGCTAGTTTCTTGGTTGGCTACTGGTTTGACATACGGGGTGAATTGTTTGAAAATCTCTTCATGACACTCCACCTGTGAGCACAGCTGATTTCTGTAGAAGTTGTATTCCTGTGCACGTGTGATTGAGTATGGTTGTCCTGGCAGTTCCAAGTTCCAAATGGCATCAATATTTGTGGTGCGACAATGGTTAAGAATGAGTGCTGAATCTCAGCCTGACAACATCTTTGAATGGACGGGGAATGTCAATAAACGGATGGATTGCATTCCTCCCATGAAGAATTTCATCTGGCTGACCATCTAATTGTTCTGGGACGCATTGCATGGGTGGAGGAGGCACAGCTGCATTCCATGAACTGGAATTCAGT
>QFEN01001149.1:0-35413 GCA_003316125.1 Auricularia polytricha
AATTTGATGCACATTCCATCTCGGCCCATCCGTCTATCTCATATCCTCCTTGGCCCACCCGTCCATGTGATACACATTTTATCTCGGCCCACCCATCAATTTGATGCACATTCCATCTCGGCCCATCTGTCTATCTCATATCTTCCTTGGCCCACCCGTCTATTTGATGCACATTCCATCTCGGCCCATCTGTCTATCTCATATCTTCCTTGGCCCACCCGTATATTTGATGCACATTCCATCTCGGCCCACCCATTTATATTATACACATCTGATCCTGGCCGAGCCATCCATCTGATACCTACCTCGGCCCACCCATCTATATGATATACATCTTGTATCCGCCCACTCATCTGGTGCCTCTCACTTTTCATATTTCTTAGATCGGCCCACCCATCTCCAATGGGAATAATATGCCCCTCGGCCCACCCGTCTGAGACGAGGATATTATTTCATCGGCCCATGGTCCGCTGGCCCGTCTAAGACGGAGTTATGTCACTGCAGTATGTGGAGTGAAGATGCGTTGGACCAAAACTTTTACACTTAGCGCAGTTTCTTATAGCTTCCATGATTGAGGAGTCTAGCTTTGGACTATAGATTCTGTCCAACAGCGCAATTTTCACTGCATCCCGTCCCCAATGACCTTCATTGGTATGTGTTCGCTCTGCCAGTTCCTTCGCTTCCTCTTTTGATACACACTCAACCTTAGTTCTTGCTCGTGTATCTGATCCTCCTCGTAGACACCAGAGCTTGCCATCCTCAATGATATACTGTGAAGTTCGATGTCTAGCTCATCATTTACTGTGTACATCTTTTCCGTGGTCCAGGTTGTGCATGGCCTCGATGACTTCTAGGAACCCAGCCTCCTTCGTAAATCGACTTCGGAGGTTCTCGATCATTGGGTCAGTAGTTGTTATTAGCATAATGTCATTTACCAATCCTGTATGAGCCTCCCAGTCCTCACTTACCGACCATGTGCTACCATCTCCTGGAATATTTGGTACCCCTTCCCATTTACGACTGAGTCCATCTGCGATAACATTCAACTTCCCTGGTACATGTCTGACGTCCACAATATTGTAGGCCAGTATTCCTTCCTGCCAACGTGCATGTGCCACGTTTAATGTTGGATTCAACAGGGTGTCCTTGAGTGCGTTACAATCTGTTTCAACTTCTATTGGGAAACCCCAAATCACGCTCAAAAACTTATCTAACCCAAATTTCAGTGCCGCAAATTCCAACAAGTAAGATTTGTACTTCCTTTCCATTTGAGAGGTCCATTTTGATGTGAAGCCTATTGGATGCATTCGCTCCATCCATTTTCCTGCGGGTGTTTGTGTCTTGACGCGTTGAGATAACACCACCGCAAATCCATCGATACACCCATCTGAAGTGATGACAAATGTAGATCCATTGTACCTCGGTGCTTGAAGCACTGGTTGTGCTGTGATGGCCGCTTTCAAATCTAGAAATGTGTCAGTATGTGCTTGAGTCCAATATTGGTCCAGTTTGAAATCGGTCATTGCTCTCCGATAAGCAGTCTTACTATACGGGCTGTTTAGTGGGACTTTGAGAAGGAGATCTCATAGTGGGCCTTCTCATTTCACGTATGCCTTGATTAATGCTCTGTAGAATCCTGTAAGACCTAAAAATGATGTCAGTCCCATTGCATTTTCTGGCCGTGGCCAGTCTACAATTGCCGTGATCTTCGTTAAGTCTGGCTTTACACCATCCTGTCCTACCGTGCCTCCTGCAAATTCTGTTTCTGATATGCAAAGTTTTGTCTTTCCTGGAGCAATTGAAAACCTGCATTCTCGAAACTGTGCAAATATGATCTTGAGCTTGTCCATCATAGTCCTAAACATGTCAGCTGCACATGCACCATCATCCATAAATAATTCCATAAAGTATGTTACCAAAAGGTCATGAAGTCTTGCTGCGAGAGCATTGCAAAAAGCTGTGGGAGCACCTGTTATCCCCATTGGCATCCTTTTATACCAGAAATAACCCCTTCCCTCCACGAAAAAGGCTAGATATGGTCTCCAATGTTCCAGAACCTCGATAGCATAGTAACCCGCTGCGAAATTGAAAATTGAAATGTAGCGATGGCCGCTGAGACGTTGTTGCTTTGCTAAGATATCTCCTTGTGGCATTGGTGCCACCTCCGTAACTTTGTTCAATTGTGCAAAATTTTGGCAGATGCGCCACTTCCACGCTCCTGTGTTTGGGTTTGGTGCTTCTTGTGCATGTGTGTCTCTCTCCGGTAAGTCGAATGCCGGGGCTTTTCCTACGCTTCGACATTGATTGTTTACTCTCTGCTTCAGCTCCTCCCATGATAATCCGCTCGTCTCATGTGCTTTCTGTGCATTTGATCAGCTCCGGTGGTGCCCTCTCTATAATTCCTGCTTTCAACATCTCATTCGCTCGTTCGTTATAGAAATGTGACTGCTCTGGTGTAAGTGGTCTCTGGTGCATGCGTAGGTTGAAAGTCATGCCCTCCGGAACATTGAGGTTCAATTGTGCTCCTGGTATCGCGGTGACTTCGCCTAATGTGAGTGCAAATATGTCTGCATTGTCTCGGATGAACTGCTCTATTTCGTGTCATTCCACTTCTGATATGTTGTGTCCAATTGTGACTTGCCTAAGTATTTCTGCCATTTGTTCTGGTTTGAAAGGATTTGTTTGCCGTGTGTATATTGAAGGGTCCCGTTCTGGTGAAGGTGGCTCCGGTAAGTCTCCAAGCAGTTGATCTGACAATTCTTTATCCTGGTCCTGTGTCGTGATAATATTGACATCGCCTTGCGAGATTGCACTCCCTTTCTCGCATGCTGGATCCCACCTTGGCACTCGCTCCACCTCTTGGTCCATTAACCTATTCGCCCCTTTCTCTTCTCTTTTCCATAACTGCTTCACCCTTTTCTCGTCTCGATGCCACTTCTTCTGTCTCATTGGCCTCCATTGTCCCATTGGGATATATGATGCATGTATTTTCCTCGAATACATGGACTCCTTGTCAGCTCTAGCTGTTTCGGTGTTATGAGAAGCTGCCAGGACTTGCCTTGAGGGGGGTGTTTCCATACCCCCCACTATATTTCCCCATTGCTTATTGTCCAGTGTTAAACTTTGTTCTTTATTCACCGAATTTGCGATCTGGTTGCATAATGTGGCTTCGTGGATTTGGTCGGATATTTGAATGGTGTCTGTCCCGTAATCGTGAATTGCCTTGAATGACTGTAACATTGGTTTTACGAAAAGAAATCCCCAACCTCCTCCACTGTCGAAAACTTCGAATTCTCCCCTTGCTTTCACACCTTTAATCTCCACCGTCCCTGACCATTTTGCTATTGAATTCACGATACTCCCATTTGCCATGCGTAATTGTCGTTCTGATTGACCATAATTGTGTAATCGATGTTTGACTTTATCAAACACCGACATACACATTGCTCCAACCATAGCTCCATCATCAAAAAGGGCTCGTACTCTGACCGCCTCCCCTTTTGGGCCTTCAATTGTGATGTGATGTATGAATGGAACTGTTTCCTTTGTATCCACCTGTTGTCTGGTTGCTGAAATGTTCCCCACAGTATACAGGTCAATGGTCTGATTTGGATTGGGCGAAAACGTTACAGGCATGGTAGGATTATCTATCAATTCGTTGATGGGGTCCAGGCATGGAGTCAGGGATTTGTCCTCGTATGATGTCTCTTCACGCACGAGGACTGCTGTCCTATCTTGGTTGTCTACTGCACTTCGGGTCAGCGTAGTGCCTCGTTCTACGCTGACCCTTCCACTTTTCCCTCAACATGCTCCGTGAGTTCCTCGATCCACGCTGTGTCATAGTGTGCTGCATCATTGGCGACCAGCGAGATTGGTGTGGCTGTGGCTCTATTGAATGCACCTAGCACTTTGCTCGCTATTGCTCGCCCTGCTGCCTCTTTCCGAGACAACCATTCCGCATGATCTGGTGGTAATTGACAACTGCGAATATTGTGTCCATGGGTTCCACATGCGAAGCATTCGCTCGATCCAATTGCTGCTGTACCTGGTTTTAATGGGTAGCCCGTTTTGTGTGTGACACGAGTGTTCTCTCCCCATTTTGCATTCCACTGACCAATTTGTGCTGTGTATGCCGCATTACTCGCTGGGGTATCTGGGTGATGGGTCATCATAGAGACTAAACGTCGAACTATGTTCTTTGTCTTCTCTGTTATGACCAACGGCTGTTGTTGCACTGGCTGACGTGCAAATGTGGGCTGCGTGTTTGATTGCATCTGTTGAGTTGGGACTCGAGAGTATGCATTGTTGGCTGAAGCCACAGGCCTTGACAATGGTGTAATTGACATGCGAGCGAGCTGATTCTGGAGGGAATGAAGCGAGTTTTGTTGTTGAGTTTTCTGCGGAATATGCGCTACAAGATCTGCTCGCAATGCATTGAGCTCTATGATTCTCTGTTCCTTCTTTTCCATGATGCGAACACCATTGAGCTTGGTGATTGCCTCCGTAAACTCCATCCAATCTTTATATTCCACGTCTGCCAACATGTCCTTGACAATAGTTGGTAAATTGTGACGAACTTGCCATATCATCGACGAGTGTTGTGCAATGCCCACATTCGTTGCTAATTGCAATGCCTTCGCCGCCCATGCTACATGAGCCCAGCATTCCTTATCGTATAATGTTGTCTTCTTCCCAACCTCCTCGTTTGTTAATACATGCTCCAGTAGTTCCAGTTCATATTCCGCCTTTGTTTTTTCCGCTATGGTGATTGGAGGCCAGCGTGATTTAAACGCTGTTACGAAGCTTGCCCATGAGGACTTCTCTGTCAATCCTAAGCTGTTGAACCACGTCTCTGCTTGCGATCCTGTCGCTAGATAATCCTCAAATGCCTCTATTTTATCGCTATCGATCTTGACCAATTGTTCCCTCATTGCCCGATTGAACGATCTGAAAAAATCTGCCAGATTCTCCGATGCTCATCCATCACCTTGAAAGATAGGTGGTCTTTCCACTGGCATGATTGATCTGATAGATGACATGGTGTGTGCTGTTGAACATGATTTTAGGACCTGAGTTTCACTTTTGGTGTGAGTGGGGATTGGGGTGGGTACTTGGTCGGGGATTCAAAACAGCGTGTTGATATTGTAATCCGATAGTTCAGAAAGTGGTGAGCACGGTTTGGGTTCAGTCAAAGATGAAGGGATATCGAGTGTCAACTGTGGTACTTCGATCTCCGGGAATGGAATTGTACTCCTGTCTGCCTCGCTATTGATTGAAGGACTTTGTGAACGTTCTGGTGTGTCTAACGGAGACGAATCTGCTGATGTTGCTGTGGATGATATATTGCCTTTTAAAGCTTTGATAAATCGGCCTGCTTTGTCTCTGGGTCATAAAACAGACATCAGCTTGCAACTGATTCACACGTAAAATATTGTGCTGCAATACAGCCCTTTTTATCAATTGTACAGGTGTCTTATTATGACACCTGTTGTCTAGCTAAGCCCAAATTTGGGCTTACTGCGATGTAAATTGATTGTTGTCTTTAGTGCGTTGTTGAACCGAACCATTGTCAACCTAGTGACTAAACTGCTGCGTGCCCAAAACGAACCAGCTGAGTTGTCTAAACTGAAACCAAAGCAAGCTACAAAGCCTGCGTCCACATTGCCTTGGGTGATTCGAATCTCTCGCTGTTCACCACGATGGGATAGGGCAAAGTGTCTCTATGACTGCATGTGTATGATGATGGTCTCCTACAGTGAAGTCTACAGAGTTGTCTAGATCTGCTGACTAAGCCACGGAAACTGCTGTGGGACCTTGTCCTTCATCCTTGCTACCCATGGAACCCCTAATCCACCGTTGGAGATGGGTGGGCCGATCTAGGTAATATGAAAAGTAGAAGGCACTAGATGAGTGGGCAGATATAAGATGTATATCATATAGACGGGTGGGCCGAGGTGGGTATCAGATAGATGGGTCGGCCGAGGTGGGTATCAGATAGATGGGTCGGCCAAGATAACATGTGTATCATATATACGGGTGGGCTGAGATAAAATGTGTATCACATGGACGGGTGGGCCGAGGAAGATATCAGATACACAGGTGGGCTGAGATGAGATATGTATCATATAGACGGGTAGGCCGAAGGAGGTATGAGATAGATGGGTAGGCTGAGATCAGGTGTATATCATATGGATGGGTGGGCCAAAGGAGGTATGAGATAGATGGGTAGGCCGATGTGGGTACAACAACTCTGCAGGCTTGCAGAATAATGTTGGGTCTTGCACTGCCTAGCTGCTATGTCTAGAGAGACAATGTTCGACCCTAAAGGGTCTCTGCTCCAGGCTCAGTGCTCACAGATAAGAAAACTCAAGGCAAGGACAGGGGACTTCAGACTCTGACTGGTACTGGTGAAAGATTGACTGGATTATGTAAGCAGTAAGAGTACTAAAATAAAGTAGGTAAAGTGTCCTTTGTGAGGCCAGAGAATGGATGTTTCCTACACCGAGATCAGTTGTATATCATATAGACGGGTCGGCCGAAGGAGGTATCAGATACACGGGTCAGCCGAGATCAGATTTGTATCATATAGACGGGTGGGCCGAGGAAGATATCAGATACATGGGTGGGCCAAGATGAGATATGTATCATATAGACGGGTGGGCCGAAGGAGGTATCAGATAGACGGGTGGGCCAAGATCAGATGTGTATAATATAAACGAGTGGGCCGAGATACGATGTGTATCACATAGACGGATAGTCGGTGGTTGGTGATCGGTACAATATTGAGTGGGGTCACTGCTACTGACTCGGTGGTCAGTGGTCGGAGGTTGGTACTTGGTGGTTGGTACTCAGTGGTTGGTGGTTGTTATTTGGTATTCGGTACTCAGTGGTTGGTATTCGGTGGTCAGTGGTCGTTATTCAGCATTCGGTACTCAGTGATCAGGACTCGGGACTTGGTGATCGGGACTCACTGGTTGGTACTCGGTGATTGGCAGGGTGGTTGGTACTCAGTGATCGGTACTCGGTGGTTGGGACTCAGTGGTCGGTACTCAGTGGTTGGGACTCGGTGGTCAGGACTCAGTGATTTGCAGGGTGGTTGGGACTCGGTGATCGGGACTCGGTGGTCGGTACTCGGTGGTCGGTACTTGGTGATTGGCAGGGTGGTCGTTACTTGGTGGTCGGCAGTTCTCTGTACTCGGTGGTCGGCACTTGGTGTTTGGTGGTTAGTAATCGGCACTTGGTGGTCGGTACTCGTTACTCTTTCGGGCATTCAGTGTTCGGTGTTCGGTGTTCAGTGTTCGGTGTTCAGTGTTCGGGATTTGGTGTTCGGTGTTCAGTAGTCGGTAGTCGGTAGATACTCCTAATCAACAGTCCCAAGTACTGAGTACTGAGTACCAAGTACCGAGTCCCTCTCAAGTACCAGGTACTGATTAGCCAAGAGTCCCGAGAATATACTACTGGACCACTGAGTCCCAAGGACCACCAAATACCGACGACTGAGTGCCAGGCACTGACCTGAGTGAATATAGTACCAAGTACCCAGTACCGACCACTGACTACGAAGAACCACCAAATACCAACCACCAAGTCCCGAGAACCACCAAATACCAACCACCGAGTACCGAGTACTGACTGACCACCAAATACCAACCACCGAGTACCAACCACCGAGTCCCGTGAATCACTGAATACCAGCCATTGAGTGCCGGGTACTGACCCGAGGAGTACCGGGAGAACCACTGAATACCAACCACCGAGTCCCAAGAACCACCAAATACCAACCACCAACCACCGAGTACCAACCACCAAATACCAACCACCGAGTCCCGAGGATCACCGAATACCAGCCATTGAGTGCCGGGCACTGACCCGAGGAGTACCGGGAGAACCACCAAATACCAACCACCAAGTACCGAGTACCGACTGACCACCAAATACCGACCACCGAGGACCAACCACCAACCACCAACCACCGAGTCCCAAGGATCACCAAATACCAGCCATTGAGTGCCGGGCACTGACCCGAGGAGTACCAAGTATCGAGAGTATCAATTCTCATCTTATCGAGTACCGAGTCTTAATGCTTGACTGTTGAGTCTGACAATTTATTCCATTTCAATACTCCCAATCAACAGTCCCGAGTACCGAGTACCAAGTGCAGTGTTCCAAGTGCCGAGTGCCGAGCACCGAGTCCCAACTATCAAGTACCGAGTCTCAATGCTCAACTATCCTTCTAATCAACAGTACCGAGTACCGAGTACCGAGTACCGAGTACCGAGTACCGAGTACCGAGTCCCAAGTACCGAGTACCAAGCACCAAGCACCAAGCACCAAGCACCGAGTCCCGACACTCAGTATTCGGTAGTCCCCAACACTTGGCACTCGGTACTCAGCACCTGGCTTCCAAAAGCGGAAATTCACAAAACATATCCCAATATGGTCACTCCTCATGTCAGGCCTCCCCACATTATTCCCACACCCCATATTTTCGCATTTTTGGCCACCTACTGTGGGAATTACTCCACAACACCAAAAACATCGAATCTCCAAAATATCAATTATTCCCACACCCACCTCATATCACTGCAGCTTCACCACCACACCACAATAGCTCCCCTTTCATATATAAGTAGTAGTTTTGTATATATATGTATAATATAATATAATAGACCGCTTTTTTTGTTCATTTGTGGGGCAGCTCCCTCTCTAGGGCCTTTTCAAAATGGGGTGAGGTATAAAACACTTTCGCATTTTTGCCCCTTTGAGAGGGAAGTGTTCTATCATACTAAGAACATGTTTATGAGCATATATGAAGAGATTCCCATATTTATTTGATCCCCTGAAGTGTCCTACATCAATAGATATAGCACATATACAGGACAATACAAAATGTACTCCCATTTGATCATTTCTGGATGGATAGACTTGAAAAAATGATTTACAGCACCTATTCAGGACTAGAAACAATGTATCAGGAGTACAGGACCATAAGAGAATCACTTGTTGCATAGTGTACCCCCCTCTCCTGGTGGTTTACATATTTTTACACAAAGTCACATTTATATATGATACAGGTCGAAGATTTCATTTGAAAATATGCAGGATAGATTTTAAACTACCTAAGGAACCTACACTACCTACTGCCCTGAGGGTAGAGGATGGGTGGAAGACATATAGCGTAAATATAAGTTGACCTAGCATTAAAGTCCTACCACTGCTCAACTGACCATTTTCGATACTTTGGGTCTTTGAATTTTCCCACACTCAACCTCTTATCTATTTCACTTCCTCAGCACTCAATTCTTGTTGGATTGTTCTGTAAGTTTACATATATGATACTGAATATATATTCAATGTACTCCAGGTTTCTGATTATTAAGATTCGATGTTTTGAAGGTATGGGCCCCTTATCAGTAGAAATAGCAAGCATACACACTAGCTCACATCTCCGGCCTATTGTGAGCTGATCTTGGTCATGAAAAGCAAGTATATATGCTATGCTCATTATATTAACATGTTGTATCATGGATGCAAGGGTAAGATACTGAAAAACATGAGAAATGTCAAAACTGCAATTTTCTATGCTTTGTTCCTGTAGAAGAATCCTGTTTGTGTCCTTGGCTAGCTATATGATATATCTACTCCAAATATGCTTAGGAATGGACTCCCTACTATCCTTGAGGTCCGATCCTACAAGACAAAATTTCCAGGGGGTAAACCACCAGGAGAGGGGGGTACACTACACAATAAGGGATTCTCCCATGGGCCTGAGCTTCTGATACATTGTTTCCATTGCTAAATATATGATGGAAATATAATTTCAAAGTGTATTCACCTAGAAATAAACACATAGGAATATATTTTGTATTGTTATGTATATATGGTATATCCATTGATGTAGGGTGCTTCAGGGGGTCAAATAAAGTTGGAAATGTCTTCATATATACTCCTAAACATGTTTTTAATGCCCTGTCCTGGACACTTCCTTCTCAAAGGGGCAAAAGTGCGAGAATGTTGTGTATCCTACATCATTTTGAAAGGGTCCTGGAGGAGGAGCAGGCATACAAATAGACAAAAACAGCGGGCTATTATATCATATTATACATATATATACCAACCTCCACTTATATATGAAGGGGGAGCTATTGTGGTGTGGTGGTGAAGCTGCATTGATATGAGGAGGGTGTGGGAATAATTGATATTGTGGAGATTCCCAAAATGGGCGATGTTTTTGGTGTTGTGGGGTAATTCCCACAGTAGGTGGCCAAAAATGCGAAAATATGGGGTGTGGGAATAATGTGGGGAGGAGGTCAGCATCACTAAAATGGGTGAATTACCAATGAATATACCCCCAATTGAATAAATTGTATCTCAGACTTGATCTGACCCGAGTAAATATGATACCAAGTACTGAGCACCGAGCACCGAGTACCGAGCACCGAGCACCGAGTACCGAATGCCGAGTGCCGAGTGCCAAGTGTCGATGACTACAGAACACCGAGTGTCGGGACTCGGGACTTGATACTCAGTGCTCGGTACTCGGTACTGTTGATTATGAGGATAGTCAAGCATTGAGACTCGGTACTTGATATTCGGGAGTGCCAAGTGCCGAGTGTCGACGACTACTGAACACCGAGTGTTGGGACTTGGGACTCGATACTCGGTGCTTGGTACTCGGTACTTGATATTCGGTACTCGGTACTCGGTACTGTTGATTATGAGGATAGTCAAGCATTGAGACTCGGTACTCGATAGTTGAGACTCGAGACTCGGTACTTGATATTCAGGAGTGCCAAGTGCTGAGTGACAATGACTACCGAACACTGAGTGTCGGGACTCAGGACTCGATACTCAGTGCTCGGTACTCGGTACTGTTGATTATGAGGATAGTCAAGCATTGAGACTTGGTACTTGATAGTTGAGACTTGAGACTCGGTACTTGATATTCAGGAGTGCCAAGTGCTGAGTGTCGACGACTACCGAACACCGAGTGTCGGGACTCAGGACTCAATACTCGGTGCTCGGTACTCGGTACTTGATACTCGGTACTGTTGATTATGAGGATAGTCAAGGATTGAGACTCGGTACTCGATAGTTGAGACTCGAGACTCGGTACTTGATATTCGGGAGTGCCAAGTGCCCTCAGTCCTTGGTGGTTGGCAGGGTGGTTGGTACCCGGTCCTCGGTACTCAATGGTCGGTACTCGGTGGTCGGCAGGGTGGTCGGTACTCGGTACTGTTGATTATGAGGATAGTCAAGCATTGAGACTCGGTACTCGATAGTTGAGACTCGAGACTTGGTACTTGATATTCAGGAGTGCCAAGTGCCCTCGGTCCTCGGTGGTCGGCACTCAGTACTCGGTGGTCAGCAGGGTGGTCGGTACTCGGTCCTCGGTACTCAATGGTCGGTACTCGGTCCCCGGTACTCAATGGTCAGTACTTGGTGGTTGGCAGGGTGGTTGGTCCTCGGTCCTCGGTGGTTGGTACTCAATGGTCAGCAGGGTGGTCGGTACTTGGTCCTTGGTACTCAATGGTCGGTACTCGGTGGTCGGTGGTCGGTACTCGGTGGTCAGTGGTCAGTACTCGGTGGTTGGCAGGGTGGTCAGTCCTCGGTCCTCAGTGGTCGGTCCTCAGCAGGGTAGTCGGTACTCGGTCCTCAGTACTCGGTGGTCGGTGGTCGGAAGGGTGGTCGGTACTCAGTGGTCGGCAGGGTGGTCGGTCCTCGGTCCTCAGTCCTCGGTGGTCGGTCCTCGGCAGGGTGGTCGGTACTTGGTCCTCAGTACTCAATGGTTGGTACTTGGTGCTCGGTACTCTGTGGTCGGCAGGGTGCTCGGTACTCCGTAATCATTTGGGCATTAATATTGACCTTGCCGTGTAACCTGAACAACCTCTGACTCAACATTTTCTATCAACATCCACTTATATGAAGCCCCGCATCTTCATGATTTACAATTACCTTGGCTCAATCATGTCTACAATATTCATTCAGCTCAGCCCAGTCATCCCCAGCTATATCTTATACATCTCCCTCGGCCCACCCGTCCATATGATGGACATTTGATCTCGGCCCATCCGTCTACATAATACTTCCCTCGGCCCACCCGTCTATATCATACTCATCTTATCTCGGCCCACCCGTCTACATAATACTTCCCTCGGCCCACCCATCTATATCATACTCATCTTATCTCAGCCCACCCGTCTATATCATACCTCCCTCGGCCCACCCATCTATTTGATGCACATTGCATCTCGGCTCATCCATCTATATCATACCTCCCTTGGCCCACCCATCTATATAATCCACATTGCATCTTGGCCCATCCGTCTACATCATACCTCCCTCGGCCCACCCGTCTATATAATCCACATTGCATCTCAGCCCCTTCGTCTATCTGATATCTCCCTCGGCCCACCCATCCATGTGATACACATTTTATCTCAGCCCACCCGTATATATGATACACATTTTATCTCAGCCGACCCATCTATCTGATACCCACCTCGGCCCACCTGTCTATATGATACACATCTTATATCCGCCCACTCATCTAATGCCTTCCACTTTTCATATTACCTAGATCGGCCCACCCATCTCCAACGGGAATTATATGCCCCTCGGCCCACCCGTCTGAGATGAGGATATTATTTCATCAGCCCATGGTCCACTGGCCCGTCTAGGACGGAATATTATGTACCTCGGCTGGCCCGTCTAAGACGGAGTTATGTCACTGCAGTATGTGTTGGTCTTCCCACATGTCTCTGTGGTCTTTCCCATGATCCTTTATTGTTCTTCATGGTCCTTTCCTTCCCCTGCTATCACCTTCGCTCACTTGAACACTACCTCTGTGTTGTCACATGGTATTGCTGAGCTTGGTATCTATCCTGCTAGAGGATAATGTTCTGGTGCTTGCCAATGCCAACATGAATAGCAACCACTTTCCCTTGGTGACACCACACCATCTGCACAAGTAGGCTTTATGATTGTGTGCTTGATTGATAACACACTGTCTCTGAGTCTTTGCTTGTCCAGAGTATCCCCATCCTCATCTAACTCCCAAGTCAAGCACCCCCATATGCCCTCTGTCCTAATCCTGGGGTATTGCAACACCAGAGTACCCCCCATCCTTATCTAACTCCCAAGTCAAGCACCCCCATATGCCCCCACAGCACTAAACTTCGATTATTTATCATTTTTGCTACTCTGGGTAAAAGCAGGAAGTGGTGGGAGGGCCACAGAGGTTACACTCTGGTGTGGGGGTCCATATCAACCACATAGTCATTGTGGACACATTGGCTTGGTGAGAGCACCATAAAAAAACCATGATTTTCACTTTTTCCCCCCAAATTTTGGGTCATAACAGGACCCCTGACACCCTACACCATGGGGAAATCCCAATGTATGTGTGGTCCAAAGTTGGCTGGTGGTCTTTCCCATACAAAAATTATTTGGTCCCTGGACCATGCCCAACATATTTCATTTTGGACCCTATGCACTTGGGGAAAGACCAGACAAACATTGGCCAGACCACCTGAAAAGTACCCCCTAGGTGAAAACCTTTACAGGTATAATAAAACCTAAGAGGTACCCAAAATGGGGTGACCAAAGTGATACTTAAGGAGATTGGTCGACGTCTCCCTCTTGGCAGAAAAGCTTGGGATGCTGTCACAGTGACTTTGTTATCATCTTGGAATGAGGCTCATTCCCCTGCTCATTCTCGTGACATCCACTCATATCAAACCCCTGCTCATCCCCATCAAGCTTCACCATACCATTTCAGCTCTCCCTCACAAAGCCGTCGACATCCTCACTACTCTCCATCACACTACTCACCTCGTCAATCACCATCACTCAAGTACTTGATGCCTGGGCCCTCGCATGTCAATGCTCCAAGTCATAGCAGTGGACTCAAATCACTTGCACTAGCAGCTAACATTGCTGCTGGGGATAAGGGGGATAAGGATCATTGTGATCATGGTCCTGTAGAGTAGTTTTAAAGTACTGTTTGTACATGAATAGTAGCAAAATAAAAAGACCTATGGAGTCTGCACTACAAGATGATAACGAGCAACACGATGATGATGACAGATGTCACCAAATAGAATATTACCTAGATTGAGCCACAGCTGCTCATCCTCTGATGCCTTCCAGATAGGCATGTACACATTACGAATCTGATTAATACCCACACAAATTGCTCTGACATTGCTCAATCTCACGCACACCTCCAGAAGCCTCTGATGTCGTGCCTAATCATTGACATCCAGTGGGACATGAAGCTGGCTGAATGAGCCCTGCATCATCTGCATACCCCATTCTGCTGTTTGATGGTAGGATAGTAGCTGCCAGTTGAACATTAGGAGCTCTGCCTGCTCGTGTGCATTGCCTGGAAGTACAGCACCACTTTTTAATGATGCTTGTATCTTGCCTGAGATGGCTGCTGTCCCACGTGGAAATGCAGAATCAGCGATGAGATAATAGCCATTGGGAGCCTTCCATCAAAGTTGATTGTAGATGGGGTGAGATGTGTGTGAGTCATGCCAACTTCCAGGAGCATTAAGTACTGCAGATATGATGATGCCTAAAAATGTGGTAGTACAAAGAAACACTGCAAAGATCATGTTTGAATTCACCTCGTGGAGAAAAGACCAGTACATTAGAGATAAAATGCAAACTCTTCCAACCATTATATGTAGCATTCTCGACTTCAGGATCATCAGCTTCTTGGCATGGCAGACTAAGTCCATCAATGCTGCCAAAGCCACCTGTGAGCTTGGAAGGATGAGCACAAATCAGCAAATTGTCCTCAATGATTTTGTTATGGTCGGAAAGTGAATTGCACCTTCGGGTATGTCACAAAGAGTTTGAAGGAGGATATTGAGTGCGAAATCAAGGTAGCAGTTGACAGTGGTGGGTATAAGTGCAAAAATCTGTTGTAACAATATTTCACGCATAGCTGAGCTGAGGAAGTGCAGTGTGAACCCTAGTGCACCTGCAGCATCAAGGGAATGAGCTCCAATACGAGGCTCACCCTGGCTGGACACATCAGCACGAGGGATTGGGGTGGAGTTCCACTTGTCTGCAAATCCACTGTCAAGGAGTTGATGGAATGTTGTGATATTGAATCCCATTGTAGTAATGTAAGCACAATCATTGTAGCTTTCATAAAGCTGTGTCCACAGTGTCATGACGCAAGGGCTTGGGAGGAGCTGAGGACGGCACAAATACAAGTGTGATGGATTGTGAACACGTATTTTCATCAGATGTGCCTCTTCTGCACTGAGAATTAGAACACCAATGAGTGCAGCTTGCAGTTGCAGCATCTCATCGTTGTCGGCAAATGCATACTGCATTAAAGTTTCAATATCCATGGCAGGGCTCAGATTACAGGAAAATGTGGTATCTACATCTTCTGGTTTACAGATTCTGTCTGTAAATTGGGTATTCATGTCTTACAGTTTATGGATTCCGTCTGTAAATTAGCCGACGTCAACTGTCATACTTTTACAGACATCCTTTTTTCTGTAAAATCCTTACAGGAAGTCACCCACTATTATACCTTGCCAGCCACAATGGTGCAAAGCCATGACCTTGTCAGGAGCTCTTATGCAAATTTAGATTGGATGACAAGGGTTAATGGTGTTTTCCATGATAAAGCCTTGAATAACATTTACAGTAGTTCCAAACATAAATAACAGAATATGATATTGCCCAACAAGTAGTATTTAATTATGCTGTTATAACTTACCAGCTGGGATGGTGCAAAGTCATGACCTTGTCACAAACTCTTCATGGCAATCTAGATTTTCAGACATCCATGGCTATGTACCAATACCTCAAATTTCTCGTAGTATACATAGCCATATTTAGCAGAAGCAGAATTGTTCCCACGGCTACCATGTCAAGGACTAATCAGGTTTTCTGATGCACGCGATTAGCAAGGATATGATACCTAGCAGTACTGCTGGCTCGTCTTGCTTCACAAATCACTGGCAGTGACCACCGAAGTTCGGAGATCCTTATGGCAGATTCGCAGAAGGCCAGGTTGGCCGTCGCCAAGGCTATCTTTTTCTTCGAAGAAGTTCTGTGCCACTCCTTCGTTCCGATACTTCCGCACCTTCGACTAGGAGTTGCACGGCTGTCAAGGCACATCCCCGACCTTATGCCATAACGCGCCGCAACGATTCGCGTCAAGTGCCAATGTTTGACCACTCAAGGTAAGTGCTAAACACCCCAAAATCTTTCAATATAAATGTTTTTATAGCGCAAGTTTTCTGTGACTCAATCATCGCGCAAAGTATCGCAAATGTCTGAGGTGAAAGGACAGGTTTCAGTTCGTATAAGTTGATGAAATGAGATATTGCTCGTACCATTGGGTTCAGACAGTGTAAGTAAGTAAAATCTCAATTGCGGAACAGCGCTGAACAAAGTAACAATGATTGTTTCAGTATGTACACTGGTCAAAGCAACAAATGATGCTGCTTGAACGGCGATAAAGATAAGGAAACAAAAGTGACGGTGTTTCAAAATAGAACGAAACACACCGTGACACTGTTGTGTCAAGTGTTGTGTCGGAGCCAGCGCACGACACAAGAAGCACAACATCACACCTACAAGATTCGCAGGCGGTGCTCGGCATCGCGAAGTTCATTTTACTGACGTTATTCGGATTGGCCCGCGTGGGGTATAAAGCTGGCATGTATCATGATGTATGCCTAACGCCCGTTTTCATTTTATTTCACCTCAACGGAAAAGTCGAGCAGCCAGTATGAAGGTCACCGCAGCTTCTGTAGCTCTTCTGGCTGTTGCTGCCCTGCCCGAGCTCTGCATGGCCGTACCTGCCAAACGTGATGACAGCAGTACCCCAACAGGTGAGTTCGCTGTTAACCCCATCCTCCGCGATCTAATGTCATCGGGTTCTTAGACATTCAAATTCTGAATTTTGCACTTACACTTGAACACCTTGAAAACGCCTTTTACACGCAAGGATTGCAGAAATATACCCAGCAGGACTTCCTCGATGCAGACCTGCCCATCTGGGCGCGCGGACGATGGAACCAAATCGCACAACACGAGTCAACACACGTGTCGTTCCTCGAGAACGTAATTGGTGATCAGGCAGTACAACCGTGCACCTACAGTTTGTGAGTAAAGGTTTCATGAGAGTAATTCATATGGTTGCTGAGTGGGCTTACTTTACATTAGCCCTGATACGGACCCAATTTCTTTCGTAACGACTAGTTTCATGTTGGAGACGGTCGGCGTTTCTGCGTATTCTGGTGCGGCGCACTTCTTGTCCAACTCGGTAAGAAATATGGTTTGATCGTGATGATGGTGCATGTTTATTTCATCATGGTTTGCAGGATTATATTACGTCCTCGGGTGCTATTCTAGCTGTTGAAGCAAGACAATCAGCGTGGATTCATTCGGCTATTTTGAAAGCTAACCCGTGGAACACCGCGTTTGACGTATGTCACCGTGCTCGTTGTCGAAGTTCACTACTCAAATCTGTCTGTTTAGACCCCACTTGACCTCAATCAAGTGTGGACACTCGCATCGGGCGTCATCGTGTCCTGCCCATCCTCTAACATGCCACTGCCTGTGAAAGCATTCCCTGCATTGTCCTTCCCTGCCGATGCTCAGCCAGGCCAGACCGTTCAAGTTTCTTTTAACGCAACTACGATCTCTGAGCAACTCTACGTCGCGTTTATTGCTGGTCTCGGGGCCACTTTCGCGCCACTCAGCTCTCAAATGACAGTCACTATCCCATCAACTTTACAGGGTGTCGTATTCCCTGTGGTCACGACCAGTAATACGACGGTGACAGATAGCGTGACGATCGCTGGACCCGCCTTTCTCAGTTTCGACTTCAACTCTGATGGCACAGACGAACTTTGAAGTGCATCTGATGTGATTGGATTCACGTTACTGTGTCATTTTTTTTGGTTCTTTTGTGTTGTTCGTGTCTCATAGTATATTGATGGACAAATGTATCTAGTATCATTCGTTAGAATGTTCTCTACTTAAACTTACGGACACATGCTTCTTTATCTTGATGACATCCTAGTTACCCGTGCCAGCTCCGGAAACTCGTCAAAACATACTCGGAGGAATACCGGTCCAATTTGAGTCCAAACTTAATCTGCATTGATTTTGGCGTTGTATCTCCACTACATATTAATTAGTATTGTTTATAGGCAAACCAAGTTCATAAAACTTGGGAAATGGACATTTCTTCTTTATTATGTCACCCATCCATGTCTCAACTGAAACGTCGGGTCGGTATATTATTTCTCTTTAGCATTCTAGGTCTGTACCGTCACGGTTATCTTGTGATTTGGTCAACCCCTTGATGCAGCCAGTGATTAATGCCTTGAATGGATAATGCATTGGGACTCGGAGGCTAACAAGGAGGCTGACTATGAGTCCAAGTTACCGTGACTAGATCTTTAAAAACTTCACCGTCATGCATTACTTGGCTAAGAGGCTGACATGGGCTGACATGTCTACGCATATAAAATGTTCCTCTGGCATTCTTCGTGAGTCGTTTATCTTTTCTGTTCTGGACGATACCCACAACTTGAAAACCCTGCATACCCTTGTATTATTAACGATTCACAATGAAAGCCATCTTTACGTCTCTCGCCCTCGTCATTCTTTCCTCTTCCGCTCTCTCCCTTCCCTCAGAACGGCGTGACGACGATAGCACGCTGACAGGTGACATGATTTTCCTTCTTCAAGCCTTAAACTGACGAACACTACGACAGAGATCCAAGCTCTAAATTTTGCCCTCTCCCTCGAACACTTCCAGTACTACTTTTACAAACGACTATACCAGTACGAGCCACAGGACTTCTCCAACGCTGGTCTGCCGCCCTGGACGCAGGGCCGATACGCACAGATATCCTCCCATGAGCTTACGCATGCTCAGTTCCTTGAGAATATCCTGGGTGATAAGGCTGTTCAGCCATGCACGTACAACTTGTCCGCTCGTTTCTTGTTTGTCTTTTACGCATGTGCTGAATGAACTCTCCGTCAGCCCCGACACCGATTCGAGATCATTTGTGAAGACCAGCAACATCGTGGAGGCAATAGCATCCTCGACGTATACAAGTCTCACGATGTATATCTCCAATCCTGTACTTCCTTTTCTACCACTCCATGTTGGAATGAAACTCAAGAGCGTTTTAGGACTATGCCATTGCCATCAGCTCTATTCACTCTGTGGAAGCGAGACACTCGGCGTGGATCAACGCGGACGTGCGTTTAGGTGCCGCTTGGAGCACTGCATTTGATGTACGTGACATCTCATTTTTCTACATACATTTCGAGACCAATAATCAACAGGCGCCACTGAGTCTGAGCCAACTATACACGATCATGAGTGCCTTCATCGCATCTTGCCCATCCTCCAATCCGCCGCCACCCGTCAAAATATTTCCTGCACTCACGTTCCCCGCCAGTGTTGTGCCAGGGCAGACTGTGCAAGTGTCGTTCACATCCGCAACTCCGAAGCGCGATTCACAGAGGTTGTACGTCTGGTTCATCTCAGGCTTCGAAGCGCTCGTCATACCTCTTCACGATGACATGACGGTTACCATCCCGGACACGCTGCAGGGTTTTGTGTTCTCAATAATCACGAACAACAGGGAGCGCGTGTCCGATGATGCTACAGTCGCTGGGCCGGCATTCTTAGTCTTTGATTACGACTATCATGGAAACGATCAGTCGCTACCTATGTGAACGAACCAATGGTTTCTTCAGTGCGTCCAAGTTGTAAAACTACATTCTATCGATTGTGTGTACATCCATTGCTGAGATTGACTTCGACTTTCTCTACTATCAGTATCGGAATGCTGCAGCTCCAGATTCTCCGCCTACTGCGGCAGTAAGGTTTGCTGCCACTGACTCGGCCATTGCGCCAACATCAGAAGTGACATTAATCTGCATGAAGAGAAAACGAGTGAGCCACAAACACGGACTTTCAGTCAGGTGATCTCACTATGTCGAAGCCTTCCTCAGCACGTTTAAGGGACTGCTTGCCTGAGGTGCAGTAAATTGCGCTGGATCATGAATGAATCAGTGACAATAGCAGGAGATCCAGCACGTATGCTTACCACTTCTTTCCTTCCTTGTGTGCGGCTTTGAGGATATCTTGGATGATAATCTCCACGTCAGGATGCGGATCGGGAGAAGGAGGGGGGTATCCCAGGCACAGCGAAAGATCGTAAGGACCAATGAATAAGCAATCTACAACCAGAGATCATATTGGCAAGTAAGAGCAACTACTTCTGCCCAACTCACCAATGCCATCCACGGCAGCGATGGCGCTAACATTTTGCACGCCTTCCTTCGTTTCGATTTGTATCATAATAACTACATTTTCATTCGCAGATTTGAGGTACTCGCTGGCATTGATGCTCCAGACGCCATGAGTGAATGGACTTCCAAAGCCGCGCCGGCCTTCCGGAGGGAAGCGACTATCGGCCACGATCTCTCTCGCCTTCTCAGCAGTGGAGACCTATAGTTTGGCACAGAGTTTGATAATGCTCCATCATGTACTCTTTCGAAACCACCCACCATAGGAACAAGCACGCCCCGCGCGCCTGCATCAAGCGCGTATTTAATTTGCCAGGATGTACTGTTGCTGAATCCCGTGGCTGGAATTCTCACGAGTGGACTCGGCGCGTTGGGTCCAAGACCGGTGATGGCCTGGATAGACTCTGCAGCACCGGGCTGGAGCGATGTTAGACCGTGTTCACAGTCTATCATCACCCACGAGAGGTGTGGGCTGGCTTGTGCGACCGCACGTGCGTTGAGCACGCCAGGCAAGGTAATCCATGCGCCGAATGCGGGCTTGGAGGCCTTGAATGCTTTCAGGAGTGCGTGGGTTGTCATGGCTGGCTCAGGTTGGGAGATGAGCGTACTCGGGTTGGGGGATGAGTTGTTTATGTAAAATGGTTTTGAGGGGCCACGATTCAGGTCATAAGGGTGCTCCGCGGGCCGACCAGGCCGCTAAGGTCTGTTCTTGAACCTAACCATGACGATTCGACCTCACTACATAAGTCTAGATTTAATGTTCGCGTCATTCAGCTTGGGAACTGTGGGGGGGTCAGTCGTGTGAGCAGACTTCACAATAAGGTATGCTAGAAACCACCTGTTGACGCACTTCGCCGCATCACTTAAATGAAGAGGACATACGACAGTCGCAATCAATGATGAGTATTTACGCTCCATGATGCAGAGTTAGGGAGGATATGCCTTGCGGGTCTTCAAGCTTCTCGCCTCAAGCCCCAGCTCTAAAACGAAATGAATTGCATTCGCCTGGTAATAAAAGGGGTTGTGATTATGCGTGCTGAACGGTAGCTGCAGGTTGGCTGGGAGTAAACGTATTGCGAGGGCGCCATTCACGCTCCGCTGTCCAGTATCGTATCCACTTCCACTCCTTTCCCGTCTTTTTGTGTACCTTCTCGATCGTCTTGAGGGCGTCCATCAGCCAAATATTAGGCTTCTCTGCATATCTCGCCCTTATCGCGCTTTCCTGTGGAGCCTTGACGGGAGGCTTGTTATGGACTTGTTTCTTGAGCTCCTCGTACAATACCTTGCCCACGACCCGCGCATTTGAGGATTTATCTTTTAGGCATGCGGAGTAGAGCATGGAACAAGCAGTGAGGTCAGATGAAACAGGTGGGAGTTTGTAAACACCAAAGAGAGCTGCGACGGTCATAGAATCCGAAAGCGGGGACTGGGCATAGACGGAGTGCAGCATATGACGCGCAGCGAAGAGAGAGCTTAAACCCAGACCGTACTTCGAATGGTCTCCAAAAACCTTGAGTGCGAGTGTCGGGCACTTCAGCTCCTCACAGCGACCTTGGTTTTATCTCAGTAGAGAGCGGGGCAGCGATAGGGCATTGGACTCACGGACGAAGGCCTCTGCGTGTACGGGGCGGAACTCTTTGCCCGAGTCTCTCCACCTCGGGAACAGCTCTACTACCATTCCCAGCTGCTCCGACGAATTTGCGAGTTGGAATAGCCGAAGCCATGCGGTTTGGCGCACTTGGCCGGCTTTGACAGCGCGTTTGCGTCCCGTGCGGCTGGTCACGTATTCCACCAGCTCGGAAAACTGTTGTTCTCGACGCGTAGCGGCGTCTTTAGATTTAGCTTTGGACCCAGTAGAGGAGATGGAGGCCGCGGATACAGAATTTCCAGACAGAATTGCAGATGAGAAGAGGTCGTCATCCCTGGTCTGCCGATTCAGAACTAAGCAAAAATTTGTCAAGCACTTGAAGATGTTCTACTGTCGTGCTCCTCACCTACAGCCGTCAGGCCAAAATTTCTACGGCACACCGGTCGATTGGTAGCACTTGTTAATCGAAGGAGGACCTGGGGCCGGAAACTTAAGGAGTGGAGGCTGGCCATACTACGGAACATTATTCATAGCTTTGCGGCAAAACATGAACTGAATTTCTTGTCAAACATTGACAAACAAAAGCTGGATATTATTAGTATGACGTGTTGTTAAATTATGATCCTGAACACTTCAAGCCTTTGACAAGGCCTCAAGGTCTTGAACGCACGGAAACCGTGTATATCCTCTGAATCATTCGGGCTCGGGTGTTCGATGGTACCTCTGCGCCTAACATGATGTCCAATGTGCAATCGACGGTTGCCAGGACTGCCAGTACCACATAATGGAGCAGTCATTTCAAAAGCTTATCTCAGACGCATTGACATGACAGCTTTTGACGGATTACAGCTTTCCGACGGACCTCCCATCTCGCTTCATTCCGAACTTGTTCCGAACGCTTATTGACCGTCATTCACACTGCCTGAAGTGTCCTCGGAGAAACCAACCCGATCGGCTCTGTAATACGAGATCCAGATTCCAGACGTCTGTTCATACTTTTGGATTGCGAGGACATCATACTCTTTGTAGGTTCGAATACTTCCTCGTCTAAATCACTGATTATCTCTAAAAATGAGCTGCGCTCTGCAGCACAGGACCGTCTACTCACTAGTAAGTACTCAGTGAACTGCAGTCTTCAACTCGTTCACGGACAAGGCGCAGCACCGCAGAATCCAGATTAAAATGCAAGAGCGAGAGATCTCAACAATCAAATCATCACATGTCGATGCTCACTCACTCCAACTCCACTAGTACTGCTGCGCTCATCCGACGGGCAGCCGCAGAAGTAGAAGTACTAGTGGAAGTCAGAAGTCTGCAATGCTCGAAATTGGCGAAACTTTTCTTATCCATTATTCACATTCCGCTTTTCGCCTAGCTTCATGCACTTGCAGGAGTCCAAAAATCGTCGATCGTATCCATGACTCTGAGACGTACGTCGGTTCGAAAGACATGCTTAGATATAGGTATCTTCTGACATCGCCTCCAATGGGATATAGATAACACGGGATTGACGCAGGCCGAGACTATAACGAGAGAGCGTCAGCAGCTATAGGTAAAGCAGTAACTCTCTTCCGCCGCCGTGGCGGAGAGAAAGGTGAAACGCCTTAAGAAACCATTTACGCGCGCGCTTATGCACGAGCTCCGAGTCGGTGGCTCTCCCGTACGTATTGCAGGAAAAAGTGACAGTCACCATGTGGCAACGTCAAGTTTTAACGGCATATCACATCTAGCTGATCTCAGGTTCAGGGCTCTGAGTACAAGAGAATTTGGACTTGCCAAATTTGTCCTAAACTCCCCTAGGCAGACCAGATGTTTGTTCCTGAAATGTAAAGTCAAGCATTTGGGCCTCCAGAAGTAGATGGCACATAGTATGTAGGGCACAAGAACCCTTAGACGTCCTAGTAATGACTAATTAGCATCAGCATTGTCACCCCAGCAGACAGTCTCAAATGAAAAACAAGTCTCCCGGCGTCGCCTCAAGGTGGGATTCAAACAGACGTTCCCGTCGAATTCACTTCTCCCACACCCTCTCGTGAGTCGTCTGTGGAGTTCGAGTGTGAAGAAAATAAGGTTCTGTTTTGAGTCTCGAGAATAACGCTTTATATATAAGGTGGCTTCGACCGTGACATGGTGGTGGTATATTATTATATATATACGTAGCTGTAGTGATCCGAGCGTGAGCTGTTGCCTGTATGACGAACGACGAGGTGAAAATACCAAACTCTAACGGTGTACTGGTGTCCAATGGGTAGCTGTGGACTGGAGCCCGGTGAAAGTCCAACTATGCGATTCAGCAATTCAGTGTTTGTGATACATTGTGATGCATAAAATACTAGGACATGCTGTATCGATACACTATCAATCTGCACTGATCTCCCTTCCGACTGCTTCACGCGTGCCCTCGTCCTCCGTCTCTTGTTACCATCGTTTGGGACGCCCGGATGGATGATTGTGAGCCAGTCAGCACCTTGGTACCCTCTTCAACTTCCAAAATTGTGCTGAGAATGTTAAAGTCCCGTGAGACACCGCGTAGATGGCCGTATTGATTTTGTTCGAATACAAGGCAGCCCCCGAGAACGTTTGATGCACTCATCCGATGGACATGCAGTAACCTCCGTTGTCCGTGATATTCCCCTATAATGCATGCATGAGGCTCCGTGTCCACGTTTGATTTTTTCAGGCATCCATACACCCGTGGACTTGAATAGACATGTTGAGCGTGTTTGCGAATCAACCGTGTTGACTAGTGATATTCCTCGTCTGCTCATGTATTCTTCCTTTGTTATGGAAGCTTTCGACCGGCGAGTCAGAGTCCGAGTATATACCACGGGTGTCTGGATTTGACAGCTTGTCGGCTCGTCCATTCCCTCGTATGCCAGTGTTCTGATGACGAGAGGCTCATACGATCGCGATGCCATTGGCATCCTACTCGGCAAGAAATCGAGTTTCGTATTGGAGCGCAAATATTCGAGAGGACTTGAACCTGGGTACGACGGCGTATGTAACTGCTGCGCGGGATTTCTCGTTCTATTTATGTATACCGTGCCAGCGGCAGCATGTCCACATCGCACACTTGGCGTACTGCACAAGTGCTGCGTGTACTTATATTAATTGCACATCTGGGGATGAAACTTGATAATTGATCAGCCGTGTCGTTTTGGGGCTTGCGTCGAGTGCGATTCTCGTGGGCTGTGTATACGTAATTTCAGCGTCGTCATTGATCATCGATCAGCGTTGATTCCGTCTAGTCATTGGTGGCCTAATTCCAAAGCTTTGATGATGTTCTAGAATGTGATGCAGATGGTCCAAGACTTTGTTGTGGACGCGTGTTATGGCAGTGATCTGCATCATTCATCATTGCTCGAAGAAATCCTGGGGACTACGCAGTGGGGTGATGCTGATTTTTCGATGGCTCTGCGAGTGATTCAGCTCATATTGTCGACGTCGACGAACCCGCTTCGGTGTGCCTGGTACATATGAGCAGACATCCTATGTAGATGTTCCCGACGCCCGGCCGCCAATATACTATATAACCGCACTGTGATCGCAGTATTCTTTGTAAGTCATGCTTTACGACTCAGAGTGGAGTGGGCTTGTGCATATTACTGATCATGCCGGTGGGGTGGGGGCCGTTCTCCATATGCTCTGGTATGTCGTTTGGATGCGGAAAGCATTGGTCCCACTGTCGGGGATGAACGTGGCAGCTTGAGGAACGACATTGCACCCATTTGACCCACCGCGGTTGAGGTGCTTCTCCCGCGGCGGCATGTGACTGACAAAATAGGAAATTTAGCTAATGTCAAAATGTTAGGTACGTAGCATAGCCATACATAGCTTACGGGTAGCTGCGGGCAGCTGGTGCAAGTTATTATAAGGGCTGTGATGTACAAATGACAATACTGTGCAAATATACAGCAGCAGAGGGCAGAGAGCACTGCAAATTGTGACGAAGACATGTCAGCATGAAGCAGGCGCACGATTCCGATCAAGAACTTCCGTCAGGGACTACGTCCGCGGTCAATCCTCTACTAATCCGGATCCTACCAGGACATGAACTTCTCACGAGGCGGTGACAACGATTCTCATGCAAGTGTGGATGGCGTATTGGGTTCTAATTGGGTCATAACAACCACACATCCATGCATCGGCTGTTACTAGTGGCGAGTATAAGGAGCTGGACGTACGTAAGTATGGATGGCAAGTCGGAGGAAGGGATTAGGATGAAGTTGTTGATGAGAATCAAAACCTGGGACTTACTGGATGAGCCCACGGCTGTTGATCTCACCAAGCCAAGAGAATGACCGAAGGTGGGCTGTACCAAGTACGGTGATATACGTCAATCAAGTTGGCAGCCCTATCATTTGTATTGATTAGCATACGGAAGTGTCCGTCGGAGTGCTGTGGGGTCAGGCCCGGTATTGTCATTGTTTTTTTAATCTAAAAGTTCAAATGAAAATAATCTACTTCGGAGTTTATATTATCCACAGGAACGAGTTGATATGATGCATCGATATCGAGACGGCAAGCTGAGCGCATCGGCTGCTCATGCACATGGACGACTTTAAGCTCAAGGATATTCGAGCCACATGCAAATACATAGGAAGGTTTGCGTGCTCGATGAGAGGGTGGTCGCCGACTGGTCTACCATTCGCTGAAATATTCAAACTCCGCGCGTGGTGACCGAGATAAGGCCCTGGCCCAATCAGCGTCGCCCATTGGTTGATAAAACTAAGAACGTCTTAGTCATTAAAACTTGTTATCTTTTGCCAAGTAAGACAGTGCAGCATGCAAAAAAGCTGTGACAGCCCAGGTCCCACAGATATTCGTATATGTATATACAGAGCGCCTTTTCCCTCCTTTTCAAGGACGCCCATCATCCAATTGCAGGAACATTTCTTGTTCTTGATTCGCCGCAGCCCCCCCGCTCACATAAACGTGTATTAAGGGCAACATGGTGAACGTCACCTACGACGCTTGTAAGTCCCCCTACGTCATTCCACTAAGTCATACTCACAGTAGCGTTGTCTAGCTGGAGACCTGGAATGGTCTGATGGATCGGGAAATGTGTTCAATATGGGTGATATTGCCTGGACATTGGCCTCAACCGCTCTAGTATGGATCATGATACCTGGAGTTGGTTTCTTCTACTCAGGTTTACTGAGGAGGAAAAACGCTCTTAATATGATCTATCTCAGCATGATGACCGTTGCCGTGGTTTCCTTCCAGGTCCGCCACTTTTTAACATCTCAGGCGCCCTTTGTTTGCTCACCGAAATTGTAGTGGTTCTTCTGGGGTTATTCTCTAGCTTTCAGCGACACTGCCAGCCCCTACATTGGCGACCTCAGTATGCTTCCCGTCAGCATTCAAACTTCCCACTTTTGACCGTTATTCATTAGAATACTTTGCCTTGCAAAATGTACTCGACCAACCGTCTATTGGTAGTGTCAGAGTACCTGCTATCGTATTTTGCGTCTTCCAGCTTATGTTCGCTGCTATCACGTAGGTCATGTCCATCATTCCTCATTCAGAGTGCTCATATAACCTAACTCTAGTCCCATGATCGCCATCGGTGCTGTTGCAGAACGTAGCCGCTTGGGTCCTCTCATTGCATTTGTTTTCGCTTGGTCTACACTCGTCTATGACCCTATCGCCTGTTGGACATGGAACGCCAAAGGATGGTCGTTCGTCCTTGGTGGCCTTGACTTTGCTGGCGGTACCCCAGTCCACATCTCCTCTGGTACTGCCGCACTTGCCATCTCACTCTACCTCGGAAAACGTCGGGGATATGGCACAGAACGTCTTGCCTACAAACCTCATAACACAACTTATGTCATTTTGGGCACAGTATTCCTCTGGTTCGGTTGGTTCGGTTTCAACGGTGGCTCTGCCCTCTCCGCAAACTTGCGTGCAACCCAGGCATGCATTGTTACCAACCTTGCCGCAAGCGTTGGCGGTTTGACTTGGATGTTCTGGGATTATCGTCTTGAACGCAAATGGTCTGTTGTCGGTTTCTGCTCTGGAGCTATCTCGGGTCTCGTTGCTATCACTCCTGGTTCTGGGTTCGTGGGTTCTCGTGAGTCTAGCTTTTTGAGACTCGCTCGAAAATTCCTGAGACATAATTAGCGGCTGCTGTTTTGTTCGGCTTCATGGCTGGCACCGTCTGCAACTTTGCTACCCAGCTCAAGTTTTACTTCAAGTACGATGATACGCTCGATGTAGGTGAACATTCTAGGGCATGAAATTACCGACGCTTATTCTACTTTAGATCTTCGCATCACATGCCATTGGTGGTATTGTCGGCAACATCCTTACTGGTCTCTTCGCTCAAGCAAGCGTTGCCGGTGCTGATGGCATCACTGTAATTCCCGGAGGCTGGCTCGACCACAACTACCGCCAACTCGGCATCCAACTCGCAGATTCTGTCTCGGGACTTGCTTACTCTTTCGTCATGACTGTCAGTCCGATTCATTACCACCTTTTCTCCGCGTTTCTTTATCTCATTCTTCGTTTTCTCCTATCTAGACCATCATATTGTGGATCATGCACTTCATTCCCGGTCTTCGCCTCCGCTGCGACGAGGACACTGAGATCCTCGGTGTTGACGATGCGGAGATGGGCGAATTTGCGTACGACTATGTTGGTGTTGAGAGCGAACTGATGCCTCCGTCTGGTGGCAACCCCGAGCAGCAGCGGAATACCGCAGCGACGACTTCGCAAATAAGCGAGCAGGAGAAGGATCCGCAACAGCTTGCTGCAGGGGCATGAGGGGGCATCGTGGAGTTGGTATTGGAGTTGGAGTGGGGGATAAGACTAAGACGACTGCAGGAAAGTCTGCCACTCGTTTTGTTGTTGTCTTGATGGCATTCTATTTAGCGTATATTCACTACATTCTACGTTTTTTGGCATGTTCCTGCTTTTTGAACAGTAATATGCGCGTTTTTCATATTTGGATATCGGGACTTTCATTCATTTATTTTCTATTAAGATTTGACGCGAGGGTATATTTTTTTTGTATGCATGCTTCAAAGAAGATACGTACAGTATAGCTCGTTAAAACCGTGTTACACTAGTTTCATACGCGTAACTCGGGAAAGCACTCCCAGCTTCATTGGGTACTGTTTCAGACAGCCGGAAAATCGAGAAATACCCCCACTAGTTACTGATGGAGTGGCGTCATCAGCCTCACATACTTTCCACGATCTCCACCCAGAAGGGCCGCCGGCCATCAATGCATCGAATAAATAGCACAGCCCCCGTATTGTGTAATTTTTTGAACTACGTATGTACTTATTACGATTCAGATGATTAATCTCTAATTCTAGTACTTACTTTTCTCGCTCGTCCTCCACGCAGCATGATGCATGATGCCCGACCGAGACGGCTGCCGTGCTTTACGGCCTAACTTATGATTGTGAAGTAGAAGGTGAGTTTCAGCTCTGAGCTAATCAACGATGCAGACACAGCCGGGGGCGAGGAGATACATTATGATAGTGTGTGGTAGTGGACTCAGAGGTGCCACCTGCTTACTAGTACAAGTGAAGGATAGCACATGCTGTACTATCTCAAGCTTGGTCGGATCCGCGTTCACCGAGGACTAGCATTCATGTCGGAATGCTGCATAGTGCATGTCAACAAGACAGATATGAGACTAGAAGTAAGTACGAGAGGGTACGTTCGCTTCCCGAGGGTCACGCGGCATGATGCCCGACCGAGATGGCTGCTGTGTTTTATGGGTCTAAACCTGATCAACGACCATGGAATAGACGGTGAGTCACTCATCCCTGATAATGGCGAGCTAGTCCTTCGCAAAGTTCTTCGCTTAACGCACGAGTTGAACCGAGACCATACTAAACAGGGATCTACAAGCGATAGTCTGGAAACAATGGGTTCAAACTTCCTGAACTCTGACGAAGAGGGTTTATATTTGCCGTACACCCGAGTTATTCCTTTCGTGCTATATTCGGTTTACAAAGTAATAAAAGGTCATCCAGCACTCGATTACTATCAGATCATACCAAGTTATTCACAGCCATGGGCGTATCGCAAAGCAAGCACTGCGGCAGGGACATGTGGTTTGCCTGTAAGGATCTCTGCCTCGCAGTGCCCCTACCAGGCTCAACGACATGTGTCTCAGTTCTGATACTGGCGTCCCTCTATCTCCTGTAAGTGTATCGCCGAAGCCAACAAACGACATGCATACGAGGACCCCAGAGCCCAAGTTGGGTGTTTGGCTTTTCCAAGACAGTGGTAGATTCTACCGCCACCACTGAACTGTACGAACGTTGGGCCATGGAATACGGTCCGGTGTACAAAATCCCCCTGGTTTTTGGAGAGTCCAGGGACATACTATGGGACCCGAAAGCGATCTCTTATTTCTTTGCAAGAGACACGTGGTTATATAACCAAACTCCGTTCGCTAGGATCGCCATTCGCACAGCTGCATGTCCCTTTACCTCCTTGTACAACTATATGGTAATGGTGAGCTTCTGCCACTGACAGATTGGACAAGGAATTCTGTGGGCCGATGGTGAAAGTCACAAAAGGTCGGAACTATGACCTTCAAGTCATGTCGAGCTGAATCCACGCCATTCTCTCATTCATCAGGCAGTGCAAGACTCTCGTCCCTGCCTTCAGCACAGCTGCCATCCGCAGCTTGACGTATATTCTCCAAGATGTCGCTCACAAGGTCAATCACTAATCGTTCGTCCGTCACTGTATTCGAAATAGGTCACAGGCAGTGATCAATTGGGACGCTGAGATAGAATCGAACCAAAGAACTGATTCCCCTGTGATTGACGCTCTTCAATTTTTTTTTTCTCTCCCACAGTTTCCTACCCACGCACTCAGACATACATTATGTAGAATGAATCACATTTCGTATGTATATCCATGCCTCTCTAGTTGTTTCATGCAACACCCGCCACATAGACTTGACAGTGTAGGCATAGCCGTCCTGAACCATGACTTCGGCGCACTCGATGGAATTGACTCTGAGGTCGCGCAAGTCCTGTATGCGACTAATTCATCTACCAATTTTTCCAGCAACTTGGTCATCCTTGCACAAATTTTTCCTTCCACCATGAAGCTGCCATGACCTTGCACACGCTTCTTCAAGAAGCTAAACCTGAGTTTTGGTAAAATATGCCACGAGATGCTATCGCGGACGCGCAAGGAAAAAGGGGTTGGCAGCGCCGAGCAGGGGGACAAATCATGCTTGGGTTTGCTCTGTGAGTTCCGCCCTTCGTTTCCAGAATTTAAAACACTACAACTGCTGTGTAGTAAAAGCAGAGGATTCTGGTGAGAGCGCGGGACTGACTCAACAGGAAGTGCTAGACGAGGTATACGAATCACAGAAGTCTCCTAACTGATGTTACACTGATATCGGTTTCCGCCAGGCAAAGGTTCTACTTCTCGCCGGATTTGAGACCACTGCAGGTATCATGCATTCATTTAGCAAAAGAACCTCATGCTCATCATGCCTTGCATATTTATCAGTTACCATGACAGTAAGTTTCAAATCGTGCACTGCTTCAACTGCATCTTTCAACTTCACAGTGGGCTTTGATAGAACTTGCGAGGAATCCAGAAATGCAGACGAAGCTTCGCGAAGAGTGTCTAGACTTCGGGCCAACCCCCTCATATGACGACTTCACGAATAAGCTTCCCTGCCTGGACGCTGTAGTGAATGGAGTCCTCCGCCTTCATGCAGCATCCAAGGAAATCTCGCGATCAGTGCGTATCCGACAAACATTCGACGCAACTCACTCGAACTGACTGTGACAGGCCATACAAGAAGACGTGATCCCGCTCAGTGAACCCTTGCGCACGGCTGCCGGTAATCTTACCGACAGTATATGCATCCCGAAAGGGACGGTGATCGTTGTCTCGGTCGCCGCACTCAATTGCTCAGTTAGCATATGGGGACCTGACGCAAAGGCATCCAAACCTTCCAGGTGACTCAAAGAGGAAGAGGACACGCGTGGGGCTAGAGAGGCCATGCATGGTTACTGTCATTTGATAACATTTGGCGATGGCGCGCGGATGTGCCTGGGGCGGCTATCTGCATTGACAGAGTTCAAGGTACGCAATTGCGCAAGAGTATTGTTTCTGATTGGTTTTGACCGGGTTTGGTCTCGTCCTAGGCTGTGATGTTCGTCCTTGTGCGAAACTTTGTGTTTGAGATGGTGGATGGCCCTGGGGTACAGCTTGTGGAGGCTTTTGGGGGTTCAACAAGTCCGATGGTGGTTGGGAGTGCTGAGGCTGGAAATGTGCCTGTCCGGGTGCGTCGTTATGAGGTTTGATTGCGGTCTGCAGCTACATAATATTACTATAAATACCACTGTATGAGAATTGCGTATCAGTCTTGTTGGACGTAATTGGTCACTTCCTTACCTTTCTCGTATACTTCCATCTACTCATCTTGATCCACCATCGACACCATACGTTACTGTCTTCTCATCTTCGCACCATATGACACTTCCGCACAACAATTCCCCGGACCTCCTTTACGGCAGTATTTAGATCCTCTCGCGCCGTCCGAATACCTCAGTATTGTCTTGACGCATTACTGAGGTATTCCCACTATCATATTGCACTTTGTCTCATTACTGATGTACTCTACTAGCTAGTCTGTCGCTAGGTACTTCATAATGTTAGTATTGTCTTGACGCATTACTGAGCTAGTCTGTCGCTAGTGTATAGGTTATGAGCCCTGTGCTCTAGAGGCACAGAATCATACGCAATGCGAAAGGACTTACATTTATCTAACGGTTAAACTCCAAACAACTCTCATCCGTCGCGAAGTGCAATGGGAAAATTCGACCACATTGCAGAATTGACCGGCTTAGATAATTATCCGAGTTGGCGATGTGCAGTAGAATTAGCACTGGCTGGAGAGGGTCTCTGGAACCATTGCAGCAATGGTACGAGCCCTAGCAATGTTGCAGAATTTGCTAGCACTATGCCCATGCCGGCCACAGCAGGTCAACCCACTCCCTCCGAGCTCATACTTATGAAGGAATGGATTAAAGAGGATGCACAAGCCAAAGCAATCATCAGGAGAAGACTCTCACCTGTTGTCCAGAACATGCTAGGCGAGAAGCTTTCAGCTCGTCAGCAATGGGATACGCTCCTTAAACGTTTTGCACGCCTCGACGTCACTTCCCAGTTTGAATTATGCACCCAACTCTTTTCCGAAAAGCTTAAGGACGCAGAGGATGCATCATGCTACCTTAGTGTATTCGAGAATGGCCGTCGACGTTTTGCAGAGATGAGTGTCACCTTTACGGACGAAGAAAGCATCTGGATGCTTCTCAATGGACTTCCCGATACTCCTCAGTGGGTCATGTTTAGAAGCCTCACAATGGCTCACTACAAACAGCAGCCATCGTCTACGCTGACATCTACATCCACTACTATGGCACTCACATTTGAGGAAGTCATAACTTCTTTCACCGAAGAAGCAAATCGTCAACAGGGTCAGCAGCGCCTTGGGGCACGCCCTGGCTCTGAATATGCTAATGCCACCAACATTCCCTCGACTGAGCGAAGGAACAACCCTTCTACAGGTGTACGCATCCACAAGCACAACCCCAAGGGGGTGGCATGCGACAACCCTATCTGCGCTGGTCTTCTGTGCTCGTTGACTCATGATCGCGATCATTGGCTGCAGCCGGGGGGTGGCATGGAATGGAAGTCCCCTTGGGGCCAACAAGGAGAACACAGGAAGAAGAAAGATGTGGCAGCATCCGCTACCGAGTCGAAACCGACCCAGACACCCATTACACTGTCCACTCCCCTTCCAGAGACAGCGACTCTTGCAACGACGTCCACCACTCACCATCGTGAATAGTCCTCAGCTGCTATTGAGGAACTCGACCCAGATGCTGTACTGACAGAGGAGAACATGGCGTGTATTGCAAGTCAGGCCTTGTCCACCATACTGGACTCTGGAACAACATCAAATCTCATCACGAACAGGTCATACTTTTGGACTTACAATACCAAGTCCAAAGTCAATGTGAAGACCGCCAACCATGGGACTCTACCCACCTTAGGGAGGGGAGACTGCGTTGCTGAGCTCACCATCAACAGTCGAACACAGCATATTTGCTTCAGCGACTGCCTTCATGCCCCTGGGGCCTTGATCAACTTGCTATCTGTTGGGCATATGGTAGACAAGGGCTGGGCAATTCATTACTTGCCATCGCCTTCACGCTGTCAACTTGTCTATCGCACTAATGATCTCGGCTCGGTTCCTTTAGTTGGAAAACTTGTGTTCTTGGATCTGCGCTTCATCCCACCATCTAGTCCATTACCACATGTTGAGATCTCTGCATTCGTGAAGACTCCATTGTCCTGGGACTTATGGCACGCGTGCTTGGGGCACCCTGGAGGTGAGGCAGTTAAGCGGCTCCCTCTGTTCTCCACTGGTGCAAAAGTAGACACGTCCCACCCTCTTCACACCTGTGAACCCTGCATCATGGTGAAGCATCCCCGGAAGCCCTACCCACCTTCCAAGACACCTAGGGTTCAACATGTCCTCGACCTCATCCACTCCAACTTATGTGGTCCCTTTCCTGTCACTACACCACATGGGAAACTCCACTTTGTTCTGTTTCTTGATGATCACAGAAACCTCCTTAGCTTGCAGCTACTTGCGACCAAGGACCAGGCTTTTGAGGCCTGGGAGATTTTTTGGAGGCATTGGGAGAACAATGCCAGTTGGAAGGTCAAGGTGTTCCGCTCTGATAATGGCAGTGAATTCATTGGTGCGGCATTCACACGGGCCCTTGAGGATGCAGGTATCACACGTCAGTTGTCTGCCCCCTATGCTTATCAGCAAAACGGTAAGGCAGAGCATGCCATTTGCACAGTGGAAGGCCGTCTTTTCGCTATGCTCGAAACTGCTGGCTTACCTTCAAATTTATGGGGGGAGGCTGCTCTCACTGCCTGTTATCTTTGGAACTGCAGCGAGTCCACGTCGTTACCTCCTGGTCTTACCCCGTATGAGGTGGTTAATGGCCGCAAACCAGGCTTATCGCACCTTCGTGTGTTCAGCACTAGGTGCTTTGCTCGTATCCCATCTGAGTTGCAGATGAAACTGGGTCCCCACTCCCGTCACACCATCTTCATGGGCTATCCGGATGGCACAAAATGTTACCATCTTCGTGGAGCCCCTTCAGTGACAAATCCCGTAGTATACGGGTCACCCAACCTACATAATATCCCGTGTAAGACGGGCCAGCGGATTATGGGCCGATGTTATGTATATTCCCGATGGAGACGGGTGGGCCGGGAGAAATATTATTTCCGATGGAGACGGGTGGGCCCATCTATGCTGATGTCATATATATCATCGACGATTGCGGATGGGCCGGGAGAAATATTATTATGGAGATGGGTGGGCCCATGTGGGTAATATGTAGAGTAGGATTGACATATATTATAGACCTGAGGAGAGATGTATAGCAAATATTATTGTATAGACGGGTGGGCCGATGTATT
>QFEN01001153.1:526-13765 GCA_003316125.1 Auricularia polytricha
CATCGAGACGAAAGATATGAAGGTATGATACGTCTCTGAATAATTGCTTGCATATCTGACCCTTGGTGTTGTAGATCTCAGCGCGGACTCCCTTATACTCCGAGTATTCTAGGAGCCTGTCGGGCTTGTCAAGTGCATATGCATTATACATTTTCCCTTCCACGCTCCCGCCTCGGGAATACGTTCAATGTATACCGTATATACGTATCGTCATAAACCACGCAAAGTAAGCACATCGACGTTTTCCTGTCAGACTTTCTAATATGTCGAATTCAGCGATATACTATCGTACTACAAAGAGGAAATTGAAGGTGACACTGCAACCTACCTGTCACTCATGGCAGCTTCTCGTGCCATCACCAAACAGGATGCTCTGCACGAGATCATTGAGAAAACTGTGCAAGCGCATCATGATATCCTCGAATTCCTGAGACCGCATAAAGAGGCCTATGAGGCCTATGACAGTTTTTTTGATGGGTACGTTAAATTCCATGCTGCCTTGAAAAGGTACAAGCTGGTAGAGATCATGTCGGAGAGTTCATTGTCTTGATGGATGTTATCACTTATGATGGTTCTTAGCCTTACTATAGCGAAAAATGTGTTAATTACGATCAGCTAGCCAACTCGCGTTTGTCACTTGTACAGTATTCTGTCTCTGGCGCTACTCCACTACCTTCTTGCTTTTGCTTTCTTCACGTATTGTCCTGAATGTGTATATTTATTTTGGTGCTTTTGTTACGTGTGTGGTGAACATGCATACTATCTTTCGAAGGCCAACTTCGGGCAGGCTCCTTCCCATCACTGTTTCGACTTTGAGGGGCGGACTACATCATAGCAAACCTCGGCCGCGTGTGGACGTCCCATGATAATTGTAGTCACTACACTGCTCAGATCAAATACTGGCACCGATGCTCTGATAAATCTGATACCGCTCTGGAGGCCTGCAAATAAATTGCACACCCCCGTGAACAACTCAGGTATCTTGTGAAGGGGTCCTTTGAAAAAATTATGACATGGCTGTGAACGTCAGTTCCTTCCGTGCCTGATGTTTTAAAATGCTTGCGAGCCGGCGGGCCATCAGCCTGGCTCGCAACTTGCAAGGATGCGAACGTGTCACCACACATGGAAAGCTTGGTCCGCCTGGGATGACACTACGCGTCGAATTCACCCCGAGATCTTTTCGAAAGTTAAAAAAATACACTGGTGACGTACTGGGAACCAAGCTGATATTTTATTCATTCTGCCAGGAAAAGTATTATTGGCACGATATGATCGAGAGTCTAGGTTGAAGGCATCCGAGTTGACAAGAATGCATTCAACAAGATCATGGACCACAATGAGAATGCTGTAAATATTGGTCTTACTGACTCTGCAGTCCAAAAAGAAATCATTGCAAAGTCTGAATCGTAAATTTCGTCGCTTTCGAAAACATCTCGAGTGGCATTTCTATGCAGTCAGGCAGGCTTAACCAAAGCTCATGCGAGCTCCGCAAAGCCAACTCTGGAGTTTCCAACATCAAAGACAGTGTACACGTTTCTCAGGAAGACGTCGCCAAGAATCCATTGAAATTGATCTGAAGGTAAGTCAGCGAGGACAGCCCCCAAAGAAATCCAAGACCAACCTCCAACGGAATCACTGCCTTGGACACCGCCAATGCAGATTTTTCCTGATGAATCGGTTGGGCCATGATTGAAAGTATTTGCAGAAAGGGGAAACGACTTCCCCCCAATGGTGATGCTCATATTTGGTATGGCGTCACACGGTACTTCAAACAACTTTCAGACAAACGTAACAATGAAGCTGTCGAGCTGCTTACGCGTATATATACCCTGTTCCACTTCCGTTGCATTGGTAGCTGCGTAGAGCTTACTGACGACAGAGGAATTTCCTATAATCAATGTGGTCCCAGTGTCGACAACGGCGGAGAATGTCTTGGCAATGTTTTTCCCGTTGATCCCAATGCCATCGCCATCGATTTGCCAAAACGCCTAATAGATGTATGAGTGTTATCTAAGCAGCACCGCTTAAACTTTCCACTGATGGCTCACCCGTTTGGTTACTGGAGCATACGTGAACGAGCCTTTATATAACGCAGAGTTCACGCCACCAAGGTGAAGCTCAGAACCAGAGGATGCAAGTTTAAAAGCAAATACTGATTCTGAGACAGCTCCTTGTGCAACCAGTGTGTTGAAAACGGGGTTTGCGGGAAAATTGGACATCGACGGGAAGGACATTCCCATCAGCCCATCAAACTTGTCCTTCAAGAAACCGGATGTATTCGAGGCAACGCCAAGCGTTTGTGCAGTGGCCTATGACATACTCGATGGAGTAAGAGGAGGGACATCAGAAAAACTACGCACCGTGAGGCCACCAACCGAGACGGTGTCATTGTATTGTTGGCCATCAGCCGTGGATCGATCGCCGTAGCTCAGATGGAACGACTTGCCAAGGGCCACAGCAGAAGAACTACTGTTAGGATTGTACAGTGTGTGTCCTCTGCATTGGACATTGCAGCTTGGTCCAGGTAGAAAGAAGTCCGCGGAACCCGTGTCAAAGTCAACTGGGGCGCTCGCATTAGTACATCATACTTGATACCAAGTCGGAAAGAGAAACCGGTAAAATTCTGCAGTGGAGTGCCGACTGCGATTGCTCCAAACCAACTTGTGTTTGAGTCATCAACTAGCGGGTCAGAGCCTGTTGATCCCGCACGCTTGGTGAGCGAATGGGAGAAGAGGGCTGCGCCAGTATTTCTTTCGAATGCAGCAGCGCCCCGCCACAATTTTCTAAATATCCGATCAATGGAGAAACGATGCTGAAGAGGAGCAGTCACCTACGCCTCTATGCTGGAAATATGAGCCCTAATTATAGCAGGGTCAACATATCCGTCAGCGGTCCTAAGACTGGATTTTTTCGTTAAAGATATTGACAGAGGGGCTGGTTGCGGCAAAGCGATGACCAACGCCTGTAAGGCAGCGACTGGTAACACAAACGAGAAACGCATTGTGAGTGAAATGGCGTGAATCCCCTAACTTACATTCGTGTGTGGGGGTCTTATAGTGACTTTTGCAATATATTTGCAAGGCTTACTGTGCCAATACAGTACCGGCTATCAAATTCAAAGAGGGGACTGAGATCTCTGCGTGTCTCCTGACCCGTTGTTTCTGATCGGCAGCGGTAGGTGTTTTGCTTAGTCACTGTCTCTGATAGACTGTGCGATAGAAGCGGCGGCAAAGACGCCAGCGGAAAAATCTAAAACTCACCGTGATGGGACTGCAAACAATATTATACAGGCTGCGGCCAGTTTGGCTTCAGAATCAAGTGCACAGCAAGCGAAATGTGAATTTTAGCGTGATTGTGAATACCAGTCAAAGGTATACACACTAGCTTGTGGCAGAACCATACGAAAATGCGGTTATTTGAATACGAGCGGAGGGTGATTGTAACGCGCTGCCGCAGGGCGACGACTTACCAAAAAATTTCCTGCAAATCAAATCAACTGCCCATGTACCAAAACCTTCATTTTGATTGAGAACGTGGAAGGTGACCAAGGATATCAGATCGATTCAATTGACTGAACAGGAGTACATTTGCAATTGAAGCGGCGCCAGGCTTGGTACGGACTTGTCTCATTGTTTGCTTTTGTTTCTCGGATCCGGGGGCCTAGAGCCAGTCTGTTCAGAAACAACTGGTGGAGCACCGAGAGTACGATTGGTGTGATATTCCGAGTCTCCAACCAGGCCTCTTTCACAAATTGACGATGATCGACGGTGTATCAAGTTGTCATTTTGTCTTGCTTTGTTCGCGAATCGCGACCCTGAGTATCATGGAGTACCTGGAGGATGGCCCACCACTGCCCAACAGTACCCCGCTGGAGTTGTTTGCTTGTATTCGCCCCAAGTTTCAGGCATCTAATCGACCATTTTCCGAGGGTATGCTGATAGCAAAGCAACAGGAATGGGTGGATCTTTGGTGACAGTGGCGGCTAGTGACGGGCTGTAGGGTGTGATGTGCTCACTGCTCAGGCTAAGTGTCGAGAACTTACAATGACTTTCTGACTTCACCGTGTCTGAGCAATACCATCTTAATTTGCTATGGACATCGACAGGCATCATGCACCAACCAATGACCGTACGGGTCCGCGAGCTCCCTATCAGGTGGATTTTCACTATAGCTATGCACAGCTACTCGATGCAATATGCCCTGTTGTCTACATATCTAACAAGGCGTGGTTAGCATCGCCCTACTGCGACTGCGCGACGAGTCCGATAACCCGCACCACCATTATAGATAACTCTGCCGGCGACCGCATTTTTTCACAGACGTATTAGGCCCAAATTTGAAGAACCTTCGATTTACGCAAAACAAAACACATCAGTTGTGGAACGCGGCATGATCAAACTTGCCTAGCGGAAGGCCGCCGTCGATTCATCTTCACCGCGAGCGTGTGTACGTTAATTTGTTCTGTCCTGCCTTATTTTCACTGCAGAGACTTACATATAATGTTTAGATATCATCTTCTCGAACGATGAAGTCACGACCTCTTACCGACGTCAACCTTGGTCAAGACCTATGTCATCTCGTGAGCATTGGTTGACTGCTTTTTAGTCGTCCCTTGTTTGAGGTTCGTTTTTATTGACAATGAGACACAGAAGCCGGATAAATGCTTTTCTTGAAATAGTCGCATGTTCCATCACACGGAAAAAGCTGGTGTCTCTGCCCGCTCAGCCGGAGGGGGCGACATTTTTTCTTCTTCCTTGCACTTATCGTCGTCGCAATCGTTGCCATGGTCGTGATAGTGGTCATCAAGAACAATATCCAGCGGGAAGTAAACGTTTGTCTGTCACTCGGAGTCTGCGCCCTGCCATCTCATCATTATGGTACCTTACTTAACGCTAGGTGACAACACGCCGCTCTTAACTTTGTTATCAGTCTATTGAACACTAGCCTGAGCTTGTTTCAATTCTTCGAAGAATAAGCAGCGGCTGTTCTGGTAACGCATTGAGGTTCATGGCAGGCTGCAGCGGTCTCAGAGGGGTGCCTGTCGTTCAGCTCGAGTCAATCCCAACGACAGCACTCGACGGATGTTAGTAATTATGTAAATGTCGGGTTGTAGAAATGGGGCATACGCATACTAGTCTTCCCTATAGCCAGACCTTCTAAATGATCAGTAGTAGACGGGAACAAATTCGGAAAATACTATAAAGCGCCTCTCCGGCCCGTATTCGGCTACTACATCATCCGGAGCACTCTCTAGCCGAAGAAGTCTGTGTTTCTCCTCCCATGGATTTATAGTGGTTCCGTCCGCTTCAGGTCTCACAAACACCATGTCGACACCTGGTATTCGAAATTTCTTGACACACCTGCGAAATACTGACCTTGAGCGCTTGTCGCATTCTAGATCTTTCTGTTCAGTCGCTGTTCGATGTGAAGGGCAAGATCGGTACGTATGGCAGTGCTGCGGCTTTCATGTGATTTGTATCACTAACCATCGCTTTGCCAGCCCTCGTCACAGGCGGCGGTACTGGTATTGGCAAGACTATTGCCTCAGCACTCGTACAGAACGGTGCAAAGGTCTATATTGCTGCTAGGAAAGAATCCCAATTGAAGGAGGTGCATATCGGTTTCCCAAGCACAGTCAAAAGTTCTGACGACCTACAGGCAGTGGCAGAACTTAATGCCAAAGGCCCTGGATCTGCAGACTACATCGTAGCAAACCTCAGCGTATGTAAACGTCCTGTGATGATATCACCTCATGATACTCACTTGCAATAACCAAGTCGAAAGCTGGCACAGACGCTCTCATATCAGCTCTGGAAGCTCGCGAGCCCGCAAAGAAATTGCACATCCTCGTGAACAATTCAGGCGTCTCCTGGGGATCGTCCTTCGACAACGTTCCAGAGGACAAGGGGTGGGATCATGTCATGGCTGTGAACGTGAAGAGCTTGTTTTACTGTGAGTGAAGCTCTTGTTTTTCGGTGGTAACTATTGAGTTTCGGTATGCCCAGTGACATCCGGGTAAGCTTTCTTTCCGTACCTGATATTTCACACACTCACGGGCTGGTAGGCTATCAACCTGGCTTGCAAAGGATGCGAACGCGCTCGATCCTGGTCGTGTAATCAATATTTCATCAGTTGCAAGTGTGACACCACACGTGGAAGGCCTGGTTAGCGCAGATGGAAATGGAACATGGAGCTGTGCGTCATCGTGTTATGTGATGTGAGCAGGCTGATGCTATCTTGTTCTCTTCAAGACAACGTCAGTAAAGCCGCAGGTAAGAAGGTATCAATCCACGAAATTGTGTAGTGTCTGAAATATCCTGCAGTGAATCACCTCACTTCAATACTGGCCGCGAAGTTGGGACCTCAGAAGATCACGTATGTATAAACACACCAGTTCATAATGTCCACACCTGACCTCCATCCGTAGTGTTAACGCGATCTGCCCTGGGTATGTACCCAACACGTTATCACTTGAATCACGGCTTATTCCCTATCAGGATATTCCCCACCAAGATGACAGCCTTCGGATTCAAGAACATGGGCGAGGAAAAAATCGCATCTCAACAACCCATGGGTCGTGTCGGCCGTCCTTCGGACCTTGCCGGTCTCGCACTCTTCCTCGCGTCGCCTGCCGGTGCGCATGTCACAGGCGCACATATCCTGTTAGATGGTGGTGCAATTTTGTCAAGCCAAGGGATTGCACCGAGGGTTAAACTGTGATCTATTGTTGCATTTGATGTCTCGTTCGTATACCTCTCCATCATGCAATGACATTGGTCTGCGGTGGAATCTCGTATTTAACATTCTTGCCAGAGCTGCAGTACAAATCTAGTTGTCCATAAAGTCCATTGTTGTCCCTGTCCAAACCAAGCGGAAAAGCCAGAACGGGGTATGATTCCAAAGTTGCAAAGAATCCTCGACGCGAAACCAAGCAAGCTCAAAGTCCAGGAATTCCATCGCCTTCGATTGTCATGTCACTGGACGATTTCCCTGTGGGTCCCGACCAACCTATTCCACGCCATTTCCCCAGAGTTGCCTGTTCCAAGACCGTGTGATACATCGCAGAGCTGAATCCTACACACTGCAGTCCGATACACGCTACGCGAAGGGCACCAGCAGCATACAATTGTCCAGTCTCGTAGAGGTTCTGGGGCGAGAGGTTCTTTCGGCCAGCTAGAGTCTCCTTGATAAGAGTTTGGGTCGTCTGTGCCAAGTCATCATGGCAGAAATAGCGCAAAATGATGTGGCTTCACCTCGGTTGATAGAGCTTCCCACTCTTGCGTGGTTAAGTCGTCCATGCGAAAAGCCTTGTATACACCAGCGTAGTACCACTTTCCGTCCTTGTTGTAGAAGCACTCTAGACAGATCGAGAGCGACATCAACACAGCGAGACCGAATGAAATGCAACAAACCAGTAGGCCTGCTCATGGTGCCGATCACATCTACCGCAGTCCACCGATGTGCTGTTGTTACTCGGGGATTGGTGCTACACTTGAATATGGGGGTGATCAAGTAGCCGTGTTCTTCGCGCTCTGGACACCAGTATGTTGTCAGTTGGCTGAGGACACGATAGTTTGACAGGCTAGAAATAGACATTCGTCACCCTTGAAATTCATGCATGAGCTGCAAGCCGTCTTACGAGCTTTTGAGACTCTGTATCAGACGTGAACACAATTTCCCGCGTAATATATAGAACACTGACACCAGAAGCATTAGCCAAGAATTCATGCAGGGTGTACGGCGGAGGAATGAGAATTGGGTGAAGAGCGTCATCTGGAATATCAGCAGGGAGAGGAAGCGTCGCAAGAAGTGCTTGTCTTGCGAGGATCAATTTCTCAGGTCCATCGCCGAGCGGAAGTGGTTCGAGGATATTCTGAGGAAAAATTCCTTTGATTCAGCAGAAAAGCGCGCATCTATCGACTTACCGGAGGGTTGAAGTCGACAGTTTCAGAGTGATCAGAATAGTGGTTTTCGAGACGTGCACAATAGTTTGACTGAAAAGACGGACTGAAGGAATTGGAATCACACTGGCTTTCTGAGCGGAAATCTGGCGGTGGCGTGAGAGACAAAACTGTTCCAGGTCTGGTCGGAGTGTCCTGGAAAAAATAAATTATCGGTTAAGTTCTGTAGAAGTCAAAATACTCCGTCGTACAAGAGGCGCCTGCCAAGGAAAGGCCTGAACGCATGCACTCCAAGAATTAACGTCCCCCACGTATACATCTACCGGAGCTGGTTGTGGAACGTCAGTGTCTTGCACGGGAAGCTGCACGGATGAATCATCATCTCTCGCCACGGATGCGGCTGGGGTAGAAGGGCGCCTCAGGTTGTCTAGCTCACGCTGAAGTCGATCAATCGTTGCTGCCTTTTGCCGAACAGAGATGTAAGCGCCTTCAAGGCGTTCGACAACGGTGTCTCTGGCAGCTATAACTTCCGCCACGCGCATTCTTTCCATTTGGATTAGGAGTGCCAATCCAGCAGCTTCGGAAGTATCCTAAAATGAATGGATAAGAATGGGAGTTTGTGTTTGAATCAGTGTTCGAAGCAATGGGTTCTCAAAGACGATTTGGAGGTCACCATTCGTTGTGCAGGTTCGGTTGGGGTAGTAGTGCACGTTCCTACATAGTGGTTGTAAAAGAGAGATTGGTGGGCATCTGAAGCGTTCTGTGTCCCCCGATCGCTAAATGACATTATGGCTGTTAACAAGCTGTACGTTCTCAAGAATTGCTAACGGAGTACGGTGCACGCAAATGCCAGTTTGTACTTGTTTGTCCCCAATTCTTACATAGGGGCGGAATACTATTTTCCTCTGTATCAAATTTGGCTCCGTCTGCATGTACATTATTATTTCACTGATTTGCGGATTTCTCGATGGTGATATCATTTGGATACAGCGATACAGCTGCGCATGCGTCGACTGCATGGGATCGCATATATTGTGGGCCGCTTCTCCGGAATATTATTATCAGGGGTATCGAGTCTGTTAATCTGCACCACGCTGACCACACAGTAGATAGCTCCGCCAGCGGCAATACCTGATAGACGCATTACGCCTGAGTTATTTTGCGGGACCTTCAATTTCCCTAGCCAAACGAAACGTTCCTCGTGTCAGTCGCAAAATGCACAATCAAGCAAGGTTCTTCTTGCCATCTTCACCGCAAGTATGGACCCTGCTTCTGCGGAATAATGATTTTCTTGCCTCGCTTATTTTTTCGCAGAAGATGGGGTTTTTTGGTGGTGCCGCGGGGGTGCCAGGTGGAGTGCCGCAGCTACCGACTGCGGCATTTTTGCCTGGCCTCCTGCAACCTATACTTTATCTAACGCACGGATATAGTGTGCATTTAATCGACAGACCTAAAAATATCCTCATGCGAGAAGATCGCAGCCGAAAGCAACAGATGAGGTACAGGAGGAGGGCGACCAATAAATAACTACATCTCGAGAGCATGGTGAATGATTTGAGATCCCGCTCAAGAGCGAAGTCGCCCCAGGATATTTGAAGTTCTACGCCGCCGAAGCACAGCTGCCTGAAAAACTTGAAAAACTTGAAAGAAAGTGTTTCTTCTACAAATCTACCTTGTAACGGTAGCGGGAATTGATGGCCGTCGGCGTCAAGCACTAGATACCGCTTTTCTGAGTCCCCATTGCTGATGCGATCGGATTCAGTATTTTCATATCGATAGACCAGGGATTGGAAAGTTTGTCTAAGCGCCCGTTTACTTGTCCTGTGTGCTGTAAGTAGACGACTCGGGGGTCTCCAGTCTCCAGGTGTCTTTTTGACGGTCTCTGAGTGGCGAGAGCGGAAGCACAATGTTGACAGTTCGACGACCTGATCCAGTCACTAGTGCTCGTGCGGCTGACGTTCCAGCTCATGCCACGTATGGACATGGTGTCCCATTGTTGTTCCGCAGCCGCTGGTATGTGTTGAAGGTCGAATTCCGGGTATAGTTGAGCTAGCTAGCAATGTAACAATGTTACTTACCAAAAATAAGCAGAAAGATAGCGCATATGTGTGGTACCTGTAAGGACAAATCAAAGCGCTTGAACGAAAAACCCAAATATTGGTCTATCGATCATTAATCTAGTCACAGTACTAGCATCTGCTCTCCAAGTGTATATCAATTCAGAGGACGAGTCCAACACAAAGCAGCCATGTATTGCGCAGTGAGTTTCTGCCGTTGCACGTGTGTTCGACAATGTTATGAATCTTATGATGATCCCAGCCTTCTTTCTACGTATCAATGTCACAATGCTCCTCGTCATGAAGAGCCGTGAATCACTTGTTTGCTACTGATATAGAAAATAAATGGCGCGTTAGGAATGATTTCATTTGGGAGACTAACCTGCTATGCACTCGATCTCGAACAAAACATCTTTCGGAAGTCGAGCGACTTCAACAGCTGAACGTGCCGGCTTGTGTTCCGAGCCGCTAAAGAATTCCTCGTAAAGTTTATTGACAGTGGCAAAGTCCTCCATGTTTTTCAGGAATACCTATGCAATGCATGATTATCCACACATTCGACTCAAAGACGACTGCTCAGCGAAGAATGACACACCGTAGTCTTGACAACCTTGCCAACTGAACTGGAACTGGCTTCAAGAACAGCCTTAAGATTTGTGAGGGCCTGCTTGGTCTGCTCCTCGATGCCACCTTCGACGATCTGCATCGTGGAAGGTACGAGAGGGATGCAACCCGAAACAAACACGAATTCACCAGCCTTTATGGCTTGGGAATAGGGCCCAATGGCTGAGGGCGCGTTGGACGTCGAAACGGATGTGATCGTAGACATTTGTCGGTTTGTTATGACAGCGAGTGCAAAAGCGGGATGTTGTGGAAGACGAAGAGCGGTTATCCTACAACAGGAAGGCCCAGCGTGACGGAGAACAAAAGATCCCGACAGGCGGATTGCACCTAACATCAATCGTAACGATGCGCGTCCCCACGACCCCGATGTAAGTCCGACCAGCATAGCTAGTACAAACAAACTCTATTTAGGACATACAGCTAGATCTGTGGTCATTCCTGTCCCGTTCCAATATTGATGTCTGACAAGACTACCGCGAATAACCCTCTTCGGTTCGAGCCCCGAAGATGATAGTTTTACGCCCTTATCTTAGGAGACGGGCGTGTACGCTTAAGCGAGAAACCCAAATATTGGTCTAGCCACGGTACTAGCATCTGCTCCCCAGCTCCAAGTGTATATCGATTCAGAGGATCAGTCCAGCGGCTTTTAGCATCTAGGTTATGTGTAGGTCCGAGGCAGATCACCCGAAGACGGAGAACATTCCATGGAGGGCCTACGTTTCCCGATGCGTGCGGTGACCTCTCTATCCGTCGCTAGGACTTTCCTGGACCATATATGCCACGAATGCGCTGGGTCTCAGAGTCCATATTTGATTTCTGCACGCAATGCCACGCATATACATTCAACCCTGGTTAACATGTGGACTACGTTTGACGGCGTTGCCTACAAGGTGCATCTCCGAATCACTGCTAACTATAGCTTGCGTTAGATTTCATACGTTCACAGCTCATATGTTCTGTTGTTTATCCGCCGATCTTGTGGCTCTGCATATACTCTCTCCCTCGAGTCCGCCAGGCACAACCGTTCTGGTAGAACTGCCGAGTGCTTCCCAAAAATACAATTTCTAGGGTATAAAAGCAAGCCGTCTTTCTACTGTCAGTATCAGAGCCATTATTCGAGATCCCCCTTGAAGTCCCCCATAAAACCTAGCACAAGTCATGCGTTTCTCATTCCTCCTCGCTGTTGTTGCTGCTTTGACAACGTCTATGTATGTCAGTGCATGCGCTGATGAATACGGGGTTTGCGGCTCGAGCAGCGCGGAAGACGATGCATGCTGCTCAGGCCTTTCTTGTTCGACGGGTGTGAGTATGAGTCGTTCGCTTTGTATTCGAAATTCAACCCCATGACTCACTCTTTGCGCCTTGTACCAATAGATTTACGGCTCAGTCAAATATTGCCATTAACCCTCTTCCGATGAGCTTGGCAGACTGAGTATGTCGTGACAGTGAGTCACGTTTCTACTTTCGCATTGGTGCAGTGATTGATCGCACGATATGCAGTTCCTTGCGGAGTCAAATATGCTTACTTCTCTACAAATAAATTTCCTTCCTGACCAGATTCTTGAATAAAATTACCGTGGCTTTGATAAGAGATACTCATGTTACTTGCGTATTTTTTACATGAATGTACGAGAAACTGGTGTATTCAGCCGAAATTGAGGTGCATATAGATGTCCTTGAAGATCGTTCGGAAGAAAGAAGGGGCTGGTCTCGAGGACGCTCGAACTTCGCCATTCTGCCGGACACTGGTCCTCAGCCACTTCATGAGCGCGAATAAATAGAGGAATGTCTGAAATACGATCATATACAACCTTATTTTCTTCCTACCCTCGGCAGTGATTTATTATCGTCTTTCTCTCACTAGCATCGTCACTCGCATGTGTGCCCGAAAGAGATATATGTTCTCGACATGAGATCTGAATCAATGCACAATATCCAACTGAATATAGTCAGTATCATGCACCATCGTGTGAGACTTGTTCGAACCCCCAAAACTCTGCGGCACAATATCGCATTGCGCTACATTTCCTATGAGCAGTTCACACAGTGCAAGAATGGCGTACATCGTGTTACATGTGGTTATGCATTACAACACATTTGCAACACATTGTGTGATCCCTAAAAACAATACGGAATGAGATTGAATGTTAGTATGGAAGCGGTTAAATAATAATGGGAAAACAGTTGAATGACGTAACAAATAGTACCCGCCGCCGCGTAGGTCAATGCATCACACCATCGACAGCCTGCTGAGCTGTGTTTCTGACCTAGATATTCATCGAACACTGAGAAAACATCAGAACCCAGTACTGGCCATTGCAAGCACGTCAAACACTCGCTGATTTTGTAGCCTACAACTGGAAGAACTATCAAAAGATAAGCACAGTGCCATACAAAGAGAGACGAGACTTACACATTGTTTATTCTGTACTAGCGCATTCCAGAAGACACGGGACTCGAATCTAAAACACACGAGTCTGTCTTGACGAAGGGGACCTGCTGCAAGTGTTAAAAGTGATCCAAATCACGCCCTATAAATACGTGAGTGTATTAACCGTGTATACTGAGTCCTGACGAAGAAAAGCTTAGACCAGGAAGGGTAGATATTCAAAGTCGTGCCTTTGAGAAAAGAAATTGATCAAGTGGGCTACCGGCAG
>QFEN01001155.1:1068-13875 GCA_003316125.1 Auricularia polytricha
GGGACGTGACAACCAACGAAGTATCAAATGTCAACACGTCCGAGACGGAAAGCTATGCTACCGGTAACAACAACACCGGTGGAGACGACATGGGGCGGAAGGTACCAACATGCGACGAGGACTAGCAATGGGACAGACGCCCCGGAGGCTAATTCTCCGGTACCGGTACCATGCGTATATATCGTCAACAGCGGGCGCTCACATGTGATATAGCCAAGAGCTGAGCAGATCCACAAAAAGATGCTCTGGTCACTCACTCTCGACGTTTGCGCGACCATCTTCGGTGATGCAGATGCATCAAGACCACGCCGTCAAACTACCTCCGTGGGTCAAGCTTAAGGGATTCTCCTCTGACTATGTCAGCGGTACAGCATTTCCTGGAATGCGATGCAAAAAGCCCATATGACTAGAATCTGAGCGCCGGCTACGCGTAGCCGCAGAACTAGACTCGGGTCCCCTCCGGGGAGAACGAGACCGACGCAAACCGAAAAAAATGTGCCCCGGCAAGGGCTCACCCAGTAGCTGCATCTCACAACCAGACAGTCATATCCTCTGGAGCAGACGCAATGCGAACCCTATTTTGCGGGAACGAAACTGGCCGAACCCGGGCGAACCAGTGCCCCAACAGAGGTCCCCCAATGGCTGCCCCGTCGTTGCATCCCACAGCTGGACAATGGTATCCTCCGAACACGACACAATTCGAATCCCATCCCGAGGATTTAATAGAGATCGACCAAACCGAACGAGCGTGCCCTTACAAGGGTTCACACAAAATTGCCCTGTCGCGGCATCCCACAGCAGGACAGTGCCATCTTGCGAACTAGACATAATGCGGGTCCCATCCAGTGAGAATGAGACTTACCAAACAAAATGTGTGTCGCTCCCCGAGGGGCTCACCCGACGGCTGTCCCGTCGCTGCATCCCACAGCTAGACAGTATGATCTCCGAGTCTGGGTCGCGATCCAGAGACCACGCGGTTCCATCGGGCAAGAACGAGACTGACAGCACGTCATCCGTATGCCGGTCTCAACAGCTGTGCAGTTCACATGTCGTCCATAAGGCTATGTCAGACAAAGTATGTCTGCCAAGTTGAACGGTTGCTTCTGGATCTGAATGTTCCTGGAGGAAGATCTAGCCCGTGGACTTCGCTCATCGCGAATAGTCGAAGACTTGCACCATCTATGGTGCAGGGAGCAGTGGGAGACGGTAGTGGATCCCACCGTGCCCCCTAACCAACACCAATACACCGATTCGAAGCACCAACATGCCAATTCGCAACGCCAACTTGGATGGCTCGACTACAGAACTCAGAGGACCGCAAACCCAGAGTTCTCCTATAGGCAGACAGAGTGATTGGTTCCTTCTAGATCTGTATTAGGATTAATATTCGGCCATGGGCCCAGAACTTCTGGGACGTTCTGTGCGAAATATATAATATGCCGTCCAACAGCGTCATTGAATTGGTACAATGTGGGAAAGCTCGAGATCATGATCCATCATGCAACAGGCTTGATTCACCAGAGTTACTTATGGAATACATATCAACGAAAGCAAAACATAACGCGAAATGGTCCGTGTTCAGAGCAGGTACATTTAGTATCTCCTATCGTAATCGCGGCCACCACGATCGCCACCACCGCGATCACCACCACGATCGTAGTCGCGACCGCCGCCTCCGCCGCTGCCACCGCCACCGCCACCGCCACCGCCACTGTATCCTCGGTCATAGTCACGGTAGCTTCCACGGTCATAGTCCCTACCGCCACCGCCACCACCACCACCACCTCCTCCGCGGTGATCATCAGGGCGACCTCCACGACGACGATCGTCGTAGTCACGGGAATAACGGCTGTCGTAAGGACGCGGGTCGTATGGGCGCTCATCTATTCAGGAGTTAAGCCACCGTGCAAATAATACCCTGGTAAGACTCACTGTCATGGCGCTTTGGAGGACCGTAATACCTTCCGGGCGTAGGAGTACGCGCACGTCCACGACGGGCCTAAACACCAAATTAACAAATATTGGCTAAATCCAAAAGCATGCGGGTATACCCTTTCTACGGTGCAAGTCTTCCCCATGAGATCAGTCGCATTGAGCGCGGTAATGGCAGCATCGGCTTCCTCAGAAGTCTCCATGGTGACAAATCCGAACCCACGAGACTCGCGGGTGTGTGGGTCGTACATGACTGAAGCCTTTTTGACCTATTTGAATTGATTCAGTAGCAGAAAAAAAAAGCCAAGATGACACATACACGGCCAATTTTAGCAAACGCTGCCTCAAGGTCACGCGTATCAACGCGGTGGCTCAAGTTTGAGACGTGAAGATTGTTTCCAGGGTTGTGACCACCGCTGTCACCCCCACGACTGCCAGCGTTATTAGCATTAGACAAGACGCAGACTAACGCCACGCACACTCTATCGTCCCGTACAGGGCTCCTGCTGCGGCTAGAGCGCCTGGGAGGTTCACCCCCACGGTCCCTGCCAGGTGAGCGAGCACTGCCATTCCAGTTCTGCTCCTCCCTACCAGCAGGTCCACCATTCATATTCGCCTCGTGCGTGGGAATGCTAATCCCAGAAGGTGCAATATCTTGTGATTGCCAGGCTGAATAGGCGGAAAGGGTGAAAACAAGATCAATGTCGATTCATGGCGGTGGGTAGAACGGTGGAGGAGGAATGGGCGATTATACCGTGTCACACGCACGCGTCATAGTGCGTGCGAATGAACTACTGAGGGCGCACTACGTATGAGAAGTCGAGAGAGCTCGGTTTACTCGAGTTGCGCATCAGTTTTTTTATGATAGGCCGTTATCGGCCTTGAGCCGATATTTGGTGGTGAAGACATCCCAGCTGCTCCGAATTCAAGAACGGAATGAGACTGGTGAATGCGACGAGAAAAATAGTGCTGGTATGTACGAGGTTGTGCCGGAACAGAAGAAAAGATTGAATGCAGAACTGGCTGTCGTCGTCGGGGCTGATGCTGAAAACGTACCGTCATCCATTGTTGCTGTCCTTGTCGATATTGTCGGCGATGGTAGTTGAGAGAAAACCAAGAAAAGTTGAAAATCTCGTGACAAACTATTGACAGGACAAACATGGACACACAATGTCGCGCCACCCTTCTAAGTTCTAAGCAGAATCTATGAATTACAGGGTATGGTGAAATATTCCTCCTAGATAAGTCGGCCGCTCGACCAGCCTTGATATGTCTGGGTTTGCTTGATCCAATTAATCAGTTCGTCCCGCCGCACCTTCATGCCTTGGTCTGCTGACTGGACTTTCGTCTTTTTCCCATCCACGAACTCCCACTTTTGCTCCTTAACAGTCACTAAACCTTCCTTAAGCTCATCAGCACCCAAAATGACGGCAAAAGGCACTTCATCCTTTTCACCAGCCATAAATTGCGCAGTGAGCTTCGGCTTCTTCTTTGCGAGAAAGTCGGTCTGGCAAGACGAGTCAACACATGAGTTGGAGAATGACAGCCCGACTAACCTTTATGCCTGCTTCCCTGAGTTCCTGCACGAGCACAATACGCTCTTCGAGCAATCCATCACCAGCAGCCAACACATACACCATCGTCTCCTTACTCCGCATCCCCTTCTCCACCCACTTCGGCCACACAATCGCAAAGATCCGGTCAAGACCGATACTGACCCCGATACACGGGAGCCCTGGTGCCTTCTTCCCTTCCGCAGCAGCCGCGGCAGTGAACATACCAACCAGGTTATCGTATCGGCCACCAGCAGCGATGGACCCGACACCAACCTGCGATTCGTCCAGTTCATCCTCTTCACCGTCATCAGCTTTGGCTTTTTTCGAGGGCTTCGGTTTCGAAGGAGCTGGGACAGCGGACTCCGTTGCATTTGCGGCAAAACCTGGTGGTGCTGATGCTTCGACGATGGCTTCATAGATGATGCCTGTGTAATAGTCTAGACCACGAGCGAGAGACATGTCGAATGAGATCTATGCCTTCGTGAATACCATGTTTTGATTCACTGAAAGCGAGCTTACTTTGTCGAGCACTTTGTAAGCTCGCAGGAGAGTGAAAAGAGTATCCATTTCTGAAATGCCCTGCTTGGCGCTCGGGTTTGCCATCAGTGTGGCATCTGCTTTCAAAAGATCTAGCAGCGACGGGCCACCTGTAGGACGAGAGAGATCAGATATTTTGATTTCGCATGGGTTCAGGGTTGCCTACCTTTGTGTTTGACATACTCCCCGATCTTATCGGCGACATCTGGAGAAAGACTTTTTTCTTCTGTCATTTCTTTCTTGACTTCTAGCCAAGGGGCCTGCGCGCGGTGAGAATCAGGATTGCGAATGCATATTTATCGACCAACCTTGTCCAACTTGTCCACAGCCGAGGATATCGATCGAATCTTGTCCTGTGGCACACCGCAAACCTCGAAGATCCCATCAAGGATTTTGCGGTGATTTAGCTGAATTGAAAGGCATCAGGACAAATCTAGGACTTGTTTGATCAACTTCACCTTCACCGTAAATTCTCCAACATCCAATCTCGTCAAGATAGTGCATAGTAGACTGATAATCTCAGCATCTGGGATCATTGGATCCCATACACCAGTTATATCCAAATCCTATGACAAGTTATGTAAAATACCAAGGGTGTAAGCAAAAAAAAAAGCAGGTACCGCTTGTGAGAACTCGCGCATTCGGCCTTTAGACATCACAGGGTTGTCTCTCCGATAGACCTTGCCAACTTGCCAAATCTTTCCTTGAACCGTGGCACCAGCCATAGCCAGATACCGTGCCAAAGGAACAGTGTGATCGTAACGAAGCGCAAGTTGTTCGCCCCCCTGGTCCATCAAGTCAAAAATAAGCTTCTGGTCCTCGCCATACTTTCCGGCAAGCACATCCTTGCGCTCGAACACAGGCGTGTCGAGAGCGCTCCCGCCATAAGACGTAAACACATCCTTGACGATACGCTCGACATGTTCCCGACAGAACATCTCCGCTGGGCCATAATCCCGCGTGCCCTATGCAGCCTATTTGAGTACCCCTCAGAGGTGTATGATCGTGGTGCACACTCGGACACACCTTTGCGGTTTTGAGGAGTAGCCGCTCCTTCTTCTTCCCGGTGTCCTTGCTCCCTCCTGCACTATTCATCGCAGCCATTGTTTTCTTCAGTTCACCGAGTCTCTTCTTGGCAGCGTCTACACTGGACGCATCGGCATTTTGCAGTCGGAGATCGTTCAGTGCACCTGTTGCTTGTGCAATTTCAGCAGTAAGAGAATCTGCGGTTTCGGTGGCCATTGTAAGCGTCCCGATGGATTTTGGTATCAGAGTGCGAAAGTTGGTAGTTAATCGATATGATCTGCAAAAAACACGACTAGGGAACATAGAAATGATGAAAATATGATTAGAGCTGACTCAAGTTGGACCCCGTAAACCCCGTTCAATCAGGGCTTAGAGTAGGCTCGTGACCAGCTGCTCAATTGCAAGTGGCGTCAAAAAAATCTCACTATCTCAAATTGACGAGTCTAGGCTCAGAGGTAGTTTCCGAAGGGGTACTAATCATGAACGTTTGAACACTTGGTTTCATTCCCTACTATGTAGCAGTGCATGAGAACCTGGCAGTGTGCGCACCGAACATGCATTAATGTGTGCTTGGCCGCTAGGGCTGACACCAGAGGCATTGGAAGCTCTCGCGTAACTCTAGTAAAATCCTGACCAACAATCTATAGTGCAGGACGTTGGATATGACTTTATATCTGAAATTTTTTTCCGTCTTTTGATACCATGCAATGCATTTTAATTAAGGGCCAACTTGGCGCATGTCGTTATAATGGGGCTCGATAATCGTTTGATGGACATTATAACTTACTATAAGGCATTTGTAAGGGCCCTTTTGATAGCCTTACGTAGTCTGCCACGGTACCTGATTTGTCGGCTTTCAATCATGCTTTGTAAGGCCCTTTTAAGATGCTAACTGAACTTGTAATCCGGCGGCATTGTTGCCAATGTAGGTTCGTGACCAGCCTGGCATACCCTACCACGAGTGGTGTGTGGCCAAAAAATATCACCACATCTCACATTGATGCATAGTCAGACTGGTTACGAGTCTAATTGCAATGGCCCTTAGGCTTTCCAACATTTCTGCAATATCCATCTAGTTCAGGGGTCCAAGCCGCACCTATGTGACGACGTTTCCGGAGCCATACGAACAGGGAACCCTTAGGTGAGCTGTTACATACACAAGTCATCAAAAGAATAAACTCTTACGAGCGCAGTGTCTCTCGACATACCGCGTGGATGAAGAGAAGATTGGCCAGGGCATTCAATATCGTAGTTAAGTTCGCCGTATTCAGCCTTTGCTCGTTGAATTTCCTTGCCCAGTTTGTCTTGAGCATAGTATTACTACACAGTACCAATATCTAATCATTTGATGGGCGCACTCCATGGAATCTCACTACAGTATAAGCGTAGGAATTCAGCATGTCACACTTCTGCCAACGTGAGCATTGCCGTAAGTGAAATACCTTATATCAGTCCCTTAACTGTCCTAACGTCTTCAGGGACCCAGGGCGACCAACCCCTCACCGATATGTGCATCCCTGATGACATTGACAACCGTGGTGACTGAGTCTCGATCATCGTTCACTCTCGCCATCTTAGGGTACTGCCATTCACACCAAGTTCGATTTTTGCTTCTTTTGTAATCTCCCCCCCATATCTATGACGTTATTGCACATGTCATTGCCAGTAAATGCTTGTGTCTTTTGACCATATTAAAGCACACCAGCTTTTGGATCTTAGCACTGGGTCTGTTGAAATCACCAGTCCGTTTTTGTTAGATCTGTCCTGCTCAGTGCCCATCTACCTATGGATCCACCCCCACCATTCATGGAAGACCTCTGGGTGCGGCAGTAAGTCTATCTATCATGTAACATCCTTATTGCCTTACCCAATTGCCTAGAATATTTTCCGCAGTTGGCCACACTTTGCTAGTCTACGACTATTTTCTAACGCTTCGAGATGAAGTAAGTTGATTGAACGATATGCATAATGTGGAAAATTTACCCTTGGTGACAGACTCGTTACATTTGGAACCGCCCATGGACGGTCGTAAAAGTCATGTTCCTCATCAACCGATATGGAAACCTTCTCGGGCAGACTGCCATCCGGCTAGAAGAGGCCGGTATCTTCACAAATACTTCCCAAGCGGTATGTCGCAGTTCCACAACAGACATCAATCGAGTGACATGTTCGAACATGCCAGTTCTGCAACCGCTTCGCATTTGCAACCTCTTGCTTCATGATTCTATCCACAGAGTCGATTCACAGTACGTCATCTGACAATAGTTTCATTGCTAAGACTTTGGTTTTCACTCAGTACTTGTTCTCATTCGTGCGCGGGCCATCTGGGGAACTCAGCAGTGCTTGACAAATGTCCTCATCTGGAGCTACGTGTCCTATGTCCTTGTACTGCTAGGCACTGGAACGTACGGTGTACTCACCAGTCAGGGTATTTCGCCTCGCTGCTTTTCATTCTCTTGTTCAAAAAATGACTGCGCTCTTGTAGTTCAGTTCTTGTACATCGACGTGACCCATGTTTGCGTCAGGGCAATATCAAGTATGTAATTGTTGTTTCGGCCCTCCTGCATATTAATAGTCTGTTACTTCAAAGGTTATGCGGTTAGTTGGCAGCCATGTGTTTGTATTTGATGGGCGTCTCATTGACGGTATTAAACGCTAGTGGTTGTTTTCTTGCGGGAGGTTAGGATATTCTGTTCCACGTTCATCGTGCCTGCTAAAGCTTCAGGCCACCAAGCTTCATTCTCGATACAGTACTCTTTGTCTTGACAATGCGAAGTCTCTGGGTGTACTCTAGGGAATTTCGGCATCTCTACCCATTTGATCTCCTCCATCTACTCGTTCGAGACGGTGAGCATGCTATATGGAGGATTTCGTCTGTAACTGACCACTATTGATTACATAGCAATCATGTTTTTTATTGTGGGCATCAAAAACCTGTACCGTGTAAGTATCACATTACTGACAACAAGAACAGGCTGGCATGTTCAGTAATGTATTAAGCACGGTTATGATGTCTAAGACTGCATACGTGAACGTCAGTCTTCATCACAACGGACTATTGCACTTCCTGATTGACGCGAGACAATCTAGAGTCCCAGATATTTCCTTGCTAAAACGTGCGTCGTCACCGTGTTACGCATATATCATTTTATAACTTGCTTTTGCATGTAGGTTCACGACTCCGTTACTTTCAGTAGTGGGTCAGCGCCTCGTCCTGAACCTGAGAGGTTTGAAAGGGCGTGCCTATACGACGCGGGATCTCAGCTGTGAGGTGGACCGGCAGCTCGAAGCATTCGCTGAAGCAGACTCTCCATGTCGAGACGACATGTGTTGCCCCGAAGGTGGGGAATGTAGGTGAGTATCAGGAAAGTTGAGCCAATTTTGATCTCCGTTGGTAATTATATTGTTTGTCATAGAAATGGCAAAGTCAACTTAGAGTTGGCTCAGATGTAGTCCTTTTATATTTATCATGGTGTATGGTTTGTATTGGTAACTTATCGAATGTTGCCTGCCCTCAGACATGCTTGTTTCGGTCCCCACATCCCTTCCGAAGTGCCGAGTGCAGTCGGCAATATGTGGAGATGACGGTCAACATATATAGACATGATCAACGCCTCGACCCTCGGATCTCAGCACTGGCACCCTTCTGACGCCCGCTCTTACATAGTCCGTGTGACTTGAAAATGAAACACAAGTGGAAACTCCTGGTAGTATCTAGATCAGGACGACTGGAGGCTCTTCGCATACTTCGACATAAGATCCATCGACATTGTCCCAATGCTGATGGCGTTTACGATCAGCTAGAGCGCGGTTATGTTGCGCCAGACTGTATTTGGGGAGTAGAAGCCTGCTTCGTCATTGCTACGGATGAAATACAAATAAAAGTTTAGAGCACCGCATTACCGGACCAACTCAGTGACCAAATATGGAACAGCCGACAAAGGACGATAGGTAAGACAGGAGGCAGTAGCCGCCTGGCTTGAGTTGCTGATAACGGGTCAGCCGCCACATCGGGAGAAAAATCAGAATGCCGTAGCCCTGGTGACAGCTATGTGGCACTATGTAGGCACAGTAGCGCTATATACATCAGGAAAACGTCGGTCCACTTAAATGACCCTTAAAGTGTCTTAGATGTCTTATCTGCAGCTTAAAGTTGAAATTTTCGTTGCTCAAAATAAGGAGATTCAGTAGGTCCATCTCCTTAAAATAAGGCCACTGGTGCATTTAAGAGATGTAAGCGCGGTATAAGCACACGAAAGGAATATCATTAAGCAACACGCAGATCAGTCCAGGAGCCTAAACTAAGGCGAAATAAGGAGATTCAAAAACTAAAGGAGAGTAGTTTATATCGTCCATATTCAATAGCAAATAGAGCGGGCTCGGAAAAGGGTATATGTGAGCATCCTCCTGTTGAATGAATAAAATCAGCGGTCAAAAAAATGAGAAAAAAATAAATATTACAGATACGAAGGCGGGAGCGTTTGTTGACTGGAGTGATTGAAGCGCTGGAACCAGGTTCATCCGCTGTGCTGTGGCGATTGTTATGCGGGTGCTTCATGTATTCTTGTGCGCGAGCGAGAATCTCCTGGATACGTTCGTAAGGCAGATCCTTGATACTATCCATGTACGCCATGGTGTCTGTCTCCCAATTTCCAGATGAAAATGCTGTTCCGGTATGACTCATCTTGTTAGTCGCCTTGTTGAGTGTCTGGATAATCTTGTGGTTTTTGCCGCTGTTGTCAGAGGGATTGCTATCGACCAGTAAGCGATTTTTGACCAAGATGAGAGTGCGCTTGGCCTAAGAAATATAGTCAATGATCTCCAGCTCAAAAAAGAGGAAAAGAGAAGTTAAACTTACTGCCACTGCTGACAGCGCCAGCGCAGTCTGATACCCAGGCTTGCCAAATTCAACCAATGAATCCACCCTCACTTGCCCGGCGATCACAGTGAGGTGGGAAGCAAAAATCCACAATATGTACTCTGACAAGAACGCACCCGGTTGCTCTTCATTATCAGGATCTTCATACACAAAGCGGCATTCTTCAAGTTGTTCCTTGGCGTATTCCTCACGGGCTTCCTGAGTCTTATACTCGGATGTTGAAGCAAAAAAAGCTATCAAAACACTGTTGGCTGTTGAACCGAATGAAGCCTGCCACTCGTGGACCCTTTGGCTGACCTGTTGAGTAAGTGAATCAGTGACCGTTACAAGTGAAGACTAGAATGCAAACCAGTTGAAACACCAATTCCTCGACATCAAAATTGCACCCTCCGAGTCTGTGTGGGTACACCGTGTAATATATGTGCTCAAGAACAGACTCGAGTTCGGTTTCTGGTACGGTCCACCCATAGTCGCTGTTACCAATCCAATACATCAGACAGGGAAGGAACCTCGTGCGCCATAATCCATTCTCAAGAACTCCACTGGGTAAGTCCTCATTTCTCGCCTTTCCTTTCTTGATCTTTGCGCGAATATTTTCTGAGGCTACAACCTCGGTCTTGACCTCGGCCTTGACCTCAGTCTTGGCCTCGGCCTTGACCTTGGTATTGCCCTTGCCCTGTTTTGTTGCGGTCTTCTGCTCTGAGACATCAACTAACATCTATCCAGGTATCAGTCCTTTCCCGCATCAAGATCAACCGATGACTTACAGAGCTCGTGCGTCGTGCCACACTAGCCTGAGTGTTGATGGTGGGTTGATTGCGATCCACCATCATTGCTGTATCGCTCTCATCGCCCTCTTCAGCAGACTCCCTGTCCTCAACCATCTCGAATTCTTCAGCAGCCTCCGGGTCCTCCAGGATCTCAAGTTCTTCTGCGGCGTTTAGGACCTTGAGTTCATCTGCAGAAGACTCTGCGTTCGGGAGCGAGCGCTTCTTGTCTCTCGAGGTGGATTTTAGGGTCTCATTTACATGCACAATATTCTGACCTTGGTGAGTACATATTCACAACTCAGATCACTACTCACCTTTCCCCTATACAATTTTGGTGCCGGCTCACTGTACTCTTCAGGTTCATCATCAAGATCCATGTCAGACTCTGCAATTTGTCCTGTCCTGACAGAGGTTTGTGCACTTGGTGGCGCGCTTGGCTTCAGCTGAGTTTGTGAGGCGACTTTGTCCACCCAGTTGGGAATGGGCCCTTCGAGGTCGGAACTTATCACGTGCTTGGGATTGGTGCTGATTTGGTGTGCGCAGATGTAATCAAAGTAATATAGTGTGAGTTCTGATAGAATCAGCATCATTGTGGTCAAATAGAAACTTACGATGTTTTGATTTTCCCATCGCCAATTGTTGTACTTCCAACACGTGTGTCACTGTCACCAGTGATGATTGTGACTCCACCATTGGACACTTTGCGATTGGCGTTCACGCTGTCCCGAAAGTTTAACTTCAAGGCAGCACACTTCTTCTTTACTGGTTGACCAGCCTGACCGCCATCTTCAGGAGCTGCAGTTGATTGAACTGCTATACAGGCGTCAATCAATCGATTAGGTAAATCATTCACTGAGCGCTGGGTCATGACTCACCTATAACTGCAGGTTGTGCATCCGCATTTGCCACATTGGTGCTCTTCTTGCTGGCGACCATGCGTGGCCGAATGAGCTTGGGAGGGCCCTTCACCTGAGTTTTCTGCTGGATGGCCATAGCATCTTTAGCTGCAGCAATCATTGTACGTGATTTATCTACTGCTGCAGCATGAGCATTCTTCTCAGCTTGCTTACAGTTTTTTTCAGCAGCGACTTCTTCTTTGGACCGCCGCTGCACTTGGTTCGCTTCCCGGACAATATTTCCAGGATGCTTGTTAACATTGCTGGGACACGTTTGTGGACGAGACATGAGGAATTGAGGTTTGGGGAATTGATGGGAGGAAAATGAACAACACAGCAAATTGAATGACTCGAAAAAACACAACTGACTAAGGTGCATACTAAATTTCAACAGTTCAGGGTGAGCCCTGGTTTCTGTCAACTCAATCTGACCCAAATTAAACAAGTTCACACAGTGTGCTGCTACCTTGAGTTGTTGGACTTAGCCTCAAACGATTACATTTGCCGTTTCTAGTGAAAATGACGCGGTTGCCTTGTCGCATTCCTGGATGCAAACAGGTCTTCAAAAATAAGTCGGGTCAAACAAAGCATGTACGCTCAGTACACCCGAAGCCATTGCGCAATCATCCAACCTTCCATCAAGCAGCTCCCAGGTCTCGCTCTCCAAGTCCTGAGAATCCCGCCTTCGATAATCGGCCTCCAAGTCCCCGGCATGACGACTTTGATGATGCTAACAACATGGGAGGTGGTCTGGAAAACGCGGATGAAGCCTTTATGCCAGCACAGGGTGTACAGTTGGGGCCGCTATTCCGAACATTCCATCCTCATCTCACAGGTAACAAATCCACATCATTCATTCATTCATTCAGATCTAACTCGTAGTACAGGACGCAAGTGCAATGTTCATGGCAATGACATTGATCAAAACGCGCCCCCACCACCCCGAAGTGAAGCATCACCCACCAACTGGACCCCATATGAAAGTTGTGTTGCGTTTGAGGCAGCGGAATTCCTCTATACGCGTAACCAAATGTCTGCAGGTCAAATTGACACCCTTCTTGACCTCTGGGCAGCGACACTTATCAAACATCAGGACAGTCCTCCATTCACCGGCCACCGGGACCTATATGAAACCATTGATTTGACTCCTCTTGGCGACGTTACTTGGGAGACTTTCTCAATGTCCTACAATGGAGTTAAACCGGCCAATA
>QFEN01001159.1:0-13467 GCA_003316125.1 Auricularia polytricha
TCTTTGTTGTGATTATCTTTGTTTGAGTCCTAGTCTCCGACCTTACGTTTATTCGTTAAAGGGTTGTGACAGGTGTGTTCTAAGACCCCTCGGCCAGCCTGAGCTCCATGGGCTGTACAATGAGGCTGGCTGTTGATTTTAGTAAAGTATATATTGATTGAACTACATCAGCTGGCCAGTCTACCCTTAGCCCAGGTAGAATGGCATCGGCCAGTCAGTAGTGTATTCTAAGACCTCTTGGCCAGCCTGAACCCTACAGGCTGTATAGTGAAGCTGACTGTTCATTACAATACCAATTCACACAAACTTAAGTTTAGTATGCATTGTAAGACGTCTCGGCCAGCCTGACATCTACAGGCTGTATAGTGAAGCTGGCTGTTCATTACAATACCAATTCACACAAACTTGAGTATAGTATATATTCTATGACAGAACCCACCTGGCCAGCTTGACCTCAGGCCAGGTAGAATGGCATCGGCCGGTCAGTAGTGTATTCTCAGAACCCTCGGCCAGCCTGACATCTACAGGCTGTATAGTGAAGCTGGCTGTTCATTACAATACCAATTCACACAAACTTAAGTATAGTATATATTCTATGACAGAACCCACCTGGCCAGCTTGACCTCAGGCCAGGTAGAATGGCATTGGCCGGTGTCTTGTTACTTGAGGGTCTTATATGAAAAGCGTGTAAAATGCAGTGACAATCACAACTACACTTTGATAAGACTAACAGTTGCCAGCTCCTCAAGTTCATGGTCAACGGATTTTCTACTTCTCGGTTGATAACGTGGTGTTCGTGGGTGGTCAAAGAGTAAATAAATTACCTTCTGTTGAAAAAAAAATTGTCCTCCTGAATGTGTCTTAGGTATGTTACACCCTAGTAGGTCGTGTCTCAACCTATGAAAGTTTGTTTCAACTTTGTCGCGTTCTCCTTGCTTGAGTCTCTCTTCCTGTAAAAGAGAGAGTATTGACTAGTATACATTGATAAAATGAATAGAGGGTTGTATAGGTGATCCCTGTAAGATACTATACAACAAATGATTGACAAAAAGGCAATGGTTTTCAAAGGTTACTTATAGACCTTCACTTTCTTCTGGATCTCACACAGTGGAGACAGAAAAGTGGGAAAACTCCTACACTTCAAATTCTTACAATACTCACAGTTGGAGACAAGAATGGAAGAAGAAAGACTTCCTACACTTCAGATTCTTACAGTACTCACACTTGGAGACAAGAATGGAAGAGGAAACACTTCCTACACTTCAAATTCTTACAATACTCACAGTTTGAGACAAGAATGGAAGGGGAAAAACTTATTTATTTGGTTGGATTGGAGTCCTTAAATACATTTTGGAAACCATCCTTACTAAGCATGACTCATCACTGGATTGGTAAGAATGTGCTTACAAACCAAGCCTTTTGGTGTGCTGAATCAGCTGCTTACTAAAGTACATGACTAAAATATTACCAGTCATGGGGAGAATATTACAAAGCATAATAAATCATGACAAAACATGATGAGTCATGAAATATCCTTACAAATCAGAATTTTACCAATCACATGACATGCTTACAAACATATCTGAGTGGCTCACTGATGAAATCAAGTGGCTGAATAAGCCTGGAAAAATGGAAAGAGACAGAAACTGATGAAAACTAGAAATACAACTCAATAACAGAAAACCTAAGCTAATGATAGTGAAGTATATCCTTGTACACTCCTCTAATCATCTCCTTTATACTTGCTTTATAGATATGTCATGGTATGAATCACATACCATGCATGACACCGGTCAGTAGTGTATTCTCAGAACCCTCGGCCAGCCTGACATCTACAGGCTGTATATTGAAGCTGGCTTATCCTAGGAAGTTCCGGTCAAGCTGGCCATCCATTTGAAACATTCATCAATGCATCTCCTTGATTGAGATCAATTGACTACTATACAGACACAGTGATATAAATCCAGCAAAATGGTAAGAAGACTACTACAGAAGGTCACATATTCATCTTCTTGGAGGGTTGCCTAGCTCTGGTAGACCGACAAATAGGTTTTTCCTCAGTTCTGAAGGGTTGTCTAGCTCTGGTAGCCGGATGAGCAGGTTCATCCTCAGTTCTGGCCTTCTTAGCCTTAGTCGAGGAAATTTGAGATTTGGCTCTCTTCTTCCCTTTCCCCCTGATATCCTCCTCCTCCTCCTCCTCCTTCTCTTCATCACCCTCCTCACTATTGCCTCCCTCCTCCTTATCCTGCTCATCATCATCTCCTCCCTCCTCATGCTCTACCAGATTGACCTTCCTTGCCAGCTCAATGAGACCCACAATCCTGGACTTGACGACAGCAACAGCCCTATCCACATAGACCATGGATGTAATATCACAGAATGAACTGGCCAAGTAGAAAGGGGTATCAGGGAGGGCCTTGCCTTCTTCATACTTGATGACATGTTTGCAATCCCTCAAAAGCAATCCAAGACCTAAGACCACTAGTCCGGCTGAGTATGCGGTTACTACTGGGGCATTGATGAGCAGCATTAAGCTGTCTGTGAATATGAAACGTGACTGGTGCACATCCTGAGGAAGATAAGACTCGTTCCAAGACCAATTTACCCAAGTGGGAAATTCCAGCTCCTCGACCTCTGTTGGCTAGTGAATGACATTAGGATATATCAGATACCCAAGACTGACCAAGCACTTACTATCGATTTGTCTGTCAGTATAGTGAAATCTTTGACAGCATCTACAACTTTTAAGTAGTTCTCGTCTGAGCTGAGGGTGTCCAAAAATTCCAAACGGCGAGTCTGAGGTACTTCAGCCGGTGATGCTCCAGCCAGTGTAGAACCCACGCCGGCCATTGATGCTCCAGCCTGTGTAGAACTCAAGCTGGCCAGGCCAGTACCTTCTTCTTCATCTGAGTCAAGCTCCTCATACCTCTTCTTCTTCAAACTCTGTTTATCTTTACCCAGGTTAATTCTCATGTGAGACGGCTTTGCCTTGAGGAAAGTGACCAATCTCTTCTTTTGGTCACTCTGTATTTCCCAGTGGCGCCAGAGTGAATTGATATCCCGCACCTTCATGTGAGAGGGGTCAAATACAATGAAGTTCTTTGGAATGCTACTAGCATCCAGATACTCAGATGACTTGCTGGTGATGGTGCCCCAAGGTACAGGCTTGTTGTTGTGGGTGAAAACCTCTGCAAACCAGCTGATCAACCCAGTGTATAGAAAGAAATGACGTGCACTTACTATATGACTCATGAAAAATTGTTTGTACCAGTTCTTGCTGACCCTTGAGTCCAATGCCATCACAAGAGGGCAATAGTGCATAACCCTCGTCATCCAAGACAACTTCAGGTAGCCCACTGCCATCATCTTCAACTTCACTATCTTTATTGTCATCTGTTGGATTGATTATGGCCAATGAGTTGTAGGCTAAATAAAAACATAAAAATAAACATACAGAACTCTGACTTTGACCACTCTGCAAAGAATTCATAGCCGGTTGAAGCCCACTCTTTAGTACCGTTGGAGCTGACAGGTCATAGTTAGTAGTTGGTCTTGAGAAATACCATGCGGATCAAATACTTACAGGGTGACAGTCAATGTCTGGTCCGCTTGTTTTTTGTAACTGACAAACATTGCTACACAGCAACCCATAGTACATCGAAGTTGCTCAGAAAAAATTTCAAGTGTTTTCTTGAGGTTATTCTTGCAGTAACTTCATGTTTATGTTAGACCTGACATACTATAAATTTCAACAAAACTTACATAGCTCGACTTTCCTCATGCGCCCCTTCCTTGTTCCATTTTTCCTTTACTCCTGAGACTTCTTCCTTTGTTCAGGAGACATCCCATTGAACCACTCCCTTGCATGGCCAGTCCTAAATTTGATGGAATTTTCCACCCCTTTCTTTGCTTGCTCCGCCTTGTCAAAGTCATTGATCTCCTGTTTAAACAGTCTCTGAGTAACATCCCAGTCAGTGAGGGTTTTCTTGTAGAAAGAAGTTTTTTTTGGATGGGCAGTAGCTTCTCTGTCCTTTGCAGCTCCTTCCAAATCAGTGTCTTTGTCTGTGATGTCACTGACGTAGTAGTCCTTAATTGCCTGTATGTAGCATAGATAGTTAATCAATAAAACTACCCAAGATCTCTGGAAAATATCACTTTTTCAAAGACTTTGGCAGTGAGACTTCTTTGTCTTGTTTCTTGCGAGCTACAGATATGGCCTTACAAACTTTCTTCACCACACGAGATTGTTCTTTTTTGGACTGATTGGCCGACAGGAAGTCCTGTTTGAAGCGCATAAGGATAGCTTGGAATGAAACAGTCCAGTTTGAAGCCATAGATGTATCAGGAGATATTGTAAAGAAATGTAGTAATGGTGTGGCTGGACGATCACTGATGGCAGCAAGGTGGCTGGCCGATGAGTATTTTCAACAATCAGTTCACGTGATCATATTTGGTGCATCAATTTAATCACATGATCATATTCAGTGCGTCAATTTAATCATGTGACTGTGTTTGAACCACTTAAATTTTGAAGGCGTCAAGGGCTAAGGCAAACAACTGATATTCAAGGTCATGAGAACAAGCAACTATATATTATGTAATCCAAAACATGTAAAAGCAAATCTAACATGAATGGTAAAAAGTAACAAAAATGAGATGAAATTCAACCCAACACAAGAAGGTTGACCTTCACACCAACTGCAATCCAGCAGGAACCACTCTTTCTGGCATGAGAGAGGATCACAGAGTTCTCTGGGGGGCTGAAGAAATACCCTTTCCTGCACTTTGAGTTCACGCATTCAAATGAGTAGGTCTTCTTGTGGTTGGCTGAACACCAAGAATTAGCCCATCCACACTGAGGGCATTGGAGTGGAAGATGATGGCCCCAAGGGCATTCCTTGCAATGCGTCCATGCAGATCTAGTGATGTCCAAGGCGCGACCGGCATTAGTCATCAATAACAACACGTCAGTGTGTCTGCCAAGTTTGTAGGACTGCATAAGCATGTCCGGAGAAACTTCCCGAATAGGCAGACACTCAATCAGAACAAGTTCTGCAAACGCTGGAAGAAGAGGAGCCGCAAAGGTTGGCTGGAAATGTGTGGCATTGAAGCAGATGGTAGCTGTAATGTGATGACTGGCAGTATGCACCAGGTCAGGCTTTGCAGAAGTGCAGGATGATAGTGGTACTTACTGAACGACGGCTGTTTGCAAGGATGAAAAGGACTCCACTGCAGAAATCCCACCGTGTAGAAGCAAGGGGCAGCAAAGGCAGGAAGGCATGGGTCAAGGTCCCACTTGCCAGCATGAGACAACATGCCTACAGGTCCATGCCTGAGTCTCCCCCAGAATCACCGACCCTCAAGCCTCTTCAGGCTCCACCTCTTTGGGAAGACTTTGCTGAGAATACTTATGAGCAAGACCAAAGGTCATTTGAGCCCTTGCAACTCCCAACAACCATGGCAAGTTCTTGTAAAATGTTTGAGTGTCATTCAAACGATAGCTAAGTATAAGATATGTAGAGTCAGAATGACTACCTCAGGCAATGGCTGCCAAAGCAGGAATCATATCTCCATCACCTCCTGGATCGAGAAGCTCTGCCTGAAAATAGGAGATGTGTCATCTGCGACCAGGATGGGGTGTACAAATGTCAAGATTGTCTTGGGGAGCCACTCTATTGCACGGGCTGCTGCAGGAGTCAACATCGATGCAATCCTTTCCACTGGATCAGTCAATGGAATGGTCAATTCTTCGAGCAAAGTTGTCTCGCTCATGTCAGACTGGTCATACACCTTGGCCATGATGGAAAACAATGTCTGGTTGTCACAGATAGGTGGAATGTGTTCGAAGAAGATGAATATGAAGATCGGATCGATCCAGAAGATCTACCATCTGTGTCAGGGCCCGAGTTCCAGCCGAAGGAAAATACCATGGTCATTGTTGACAAGTCAGGAGTCCATCGCCTCGAGGTTCGATGTTGCGATTGTTCCGATGCCATGAGTCCAGACATTCAAATGTTTCGACATGGCTTTTTCCCTGCATCATTTAACAAGCCAAAGACTGTGTTCACCTTCGGTGTTCTCGATGATTTTCTACTGGACAACCTTGAATGCGGCACCTCAGCGATGAACTATTACAGCAAGCTTCGACAAATGACCTCGAGCATGTTTCCACATCTGGTTCCAGTAATGGCATATCTACCACATCCAAGGACATTGTATTGACAAAGAGTGTTGAAAGGACCGATACAGAGAGCTCATGAGAGTCGCTCGACAGTGGAGGCAGTTGCAGACGATGAAATGGCATGGCTTTGGCTATCGTTCCGACCACCTGAAGCTAGGAGATCTAGCATTGTTTTGCCCGGCATGTCCTCAGCCTGGGATTAATGTATTGCTGTTGGGAGAGGGATCACTGGATGAGTGAGTCTTATTTGATACCGAAGCCACAGCAACAATAATGATGACTTCAAGCTGGAAATACACCAGGTCATTCGTGATGGACGGAAATTTCAAAGCCGAACACCTCCATCCCATCAAACCCCATGATGAAGTTTGGCTTGCCGATGGATTGGGATCCATGGTTGGGAAGGAAAGGTACCAGAAGCATCTTGCAGTGGCAGCCAACACTTTGGAAAAATCAAGCTGCAACAATCATCGGGCTGTCAATCAGGCAAATGTGACTCGGCACAAGCTGGAGTCCACAGGTATTGGTGGAGTGGCCTGTGCCTGACACGGTTGCTTTGTCCCTCACTCAATGGTAGATTTTCAGAAAGGAGAAAGGCAAGCTGATCGTGACATTTGATGTTCCGGACATGACCATAAATTAATTGCAGACAAATGAACATGGACTACGCCCTTTGCAAGGCTGCCCAGTACAACATGAAAGGCATCACTAAGGCTGTGACCTTCTATGACATCAACTGCCAATACAACAAGCACTTTCGCGATCGGGTGGATAGAGGCCAATTTCTGACCATGGTTCCGGAATTGACGATTGTTTCAGGAATCGGGCTTTGGCATGTGCATGGACATCAGGAAAGCTGCTATGTCAGATATGTGTCAAAATTCATCGAAGGCATCAGTCAGATCAATAGAGAGATCATGGAGACTCTATGGGCAACTCTCAATCTTATTTCTCCTTCCACTTGGGGAATGTCTTCCCCACACAGGAAAGAATGTCTCGATTTTCAGATGAACAATTCGAACTTCTGCAAGATGATTCACATGAAACGTAGTCTGTGCCGGAAATACAAGCAGGCCAAGCTTGGCATCGCCGAAAGTGTACATTCATTTGACAGACTCAATGAAGCGGCACTGGAAAACTCAAAGACATTATGGTCAGCAATCGAGAGGGTCGCTCAGTCCAAGAGAATACGTGATCTGGCTGCCATGGATATATATGAGATCAATATCAAGAAGGGTAAGAGAATTCTGTCTTAATCGAAGTTCGAATTCATGTTGTACTCAGCACCGAGCAAGAAGGAGATCGAGCTTAGACTACTGCAGGATTGTAATGCCTGTCATGCATCACCATCTTGCCAATCTGTCACAACGTGGATATCAATTGGGCTGGCAATAGAAGAGGCTCACATTGCACTCCTCATCGAGGTCTGAAGGATTGGAAAAAGAACTATGGAGACACAGAAATTAGACATCGCCCGTCAATGAGATCGTCTGCAAGGACAGATCGATGGATTCACTCGGTCCGCTTTGACACATCTCGGAGAGGGATTTGATGAAGATCGCGATCCTGAGGACTTGAATGTGGAAATAGTCGACGATCTCGATGATGACCTGGCATATTTCATCGAGACATCCAATGCATGGACTAAAACCCCCGAGCTCACTGTGATCCCATTGCCATCAAATCTCAGTGTCGAGCGATGCAAACGCTGTACGGCTGAGGATCTCATTCCCCTGGAGATGTCTCTGCAGGAAGGGCAGGCTAATGATGCCCTTCACAATCTCCAAATTCACTTGTGCAACAAGGCAATCCTTTTCCAAACAACAGTCAGGCAAGCCAAATCCCAAGCCCTGAACACTCGAGCATGGTCCCAGGTAATGCCGGTCGAGCAGGCGGTGTCACTCCATGCCAGTATATATAACAAGATGAGGAAGCAGATGATGAAACTTGATCCGGGGCTGGACAGGCTTCAAAAATACCAACCCCTGCTTCGAGAGCAACTCAAGATCAGCACTGCAGTCGGCGATCCAAATGCCCAAGGTCAGCGAAATGAGTCCCTCGCCTGGTTCTGGTCCATCGATGTTAATTTGTCGGGTCCTGACCAGACGTGGAATGAAGAATGTGAGTTCGGGCATTCTGGCCACATGGCACCATGATCTGATTGAACTGATGTGAAAAAGTAATCCGGTGTGGCCTATAGAGATAGACTACTGGTCCAGATGAGTGCAAGTGAAAAAGCTCGACCCAAGGGGACTGCTACTGAGAGCGGATCCTCGCGACAATTTTATAAGGTGAGGGAAAGCAAGCCGTGCGGGCTTATGATCTAAGTGACTGAGACGGACGCAGAGGATAAGCCAAGTGTGAACGGACACGGAAGTGATGGAACGGAACAGGGAATGGGACAGAACGGGGAACAGAACGGAAAGTCTCTGTGAACTGGGGACCTGCCAGGTATCGAGGTATCAAGGTCTCGATGTAACGAGCTACTGGTAGAACTCTGTGGGATGGATGACCACGAGAAGACTAAGGGGACTTAATCACAAGACTCAGACTCAGAGTCCAAGGGAGTAAAAGGAAGTGATATTTGTTTAAGTCCAGCGCGACTATTTATGAGGGTCCGTACAAACTCGGAATGTGCTAGGCGATGTAAGTAGGTACCGGCGAGACCGTAGCGCAATAATATGTAATAAGGGCTAAGCTGCCTCGTGCATGGGAATGGACATGTAAACCAGACCTCGGGTGGTTAGGTATGACAAGTAGGGAATAATAACGCACCAATGGGGAAGGACAAACGTCACAGGACATGGGAGGATGGGATACGATTCCGGAAGCGCGAGTCCGGTGGATACCTGCTACGGACGGGATGACGGACGGTGACGGGTGTCGATGGGAAGTGACAGACAAGACGGAAAGCGATGCTTGGCTATGTGAGCCCCAATTGATGCATATAGACCGTTTGTGAGGCTAGGGGATGCATGTTTCCTACACCAATGAAAAGTCTACCGAGTGCATTGGCTTTGGGAAAAGTCCCTGAGGGATCAATGGATAGAAGAGCTGATATTGGTCGAATCGGAGATGGACTGGACATGCAATTTTTTTTTGTGGAAAGCAGCTCAATGGGGCGAACAGATGCGGGATTCATCGGCAAAGTGGCTTCCGGGTCATGCTTGCTACTCAGGAAGGCAATCTCGAATGTACTCATTGCTGGCACAGGATGCACAGGCAGCTTGTCAAAATCTGAAGAGCATGCCAGTACATGCCACCGATGAATAAATATTTTATGCCGGGGATGTGAAGCATAGATCTTGATATCCGAACAAGTGCATCTCGGTATTTGGTCATCTGACATGGATATGTCGGAGTTTGAAAAACTTATCAATCGATCAGTGACTCATACCTCCACATCCTGAGCAACTCTCATTGTCATTGCCATTGTCCTGCTCCTGCATTGCACATGCCTGACTTACATTCACCTCCTTCATCAACTTCTTCCAGTGATCATTCCGGCAATGAATATCAACCCCTCACATTGAGTCATGCAGATATCGCAGCTACACTGTCAATGGCTGCATCGCGCATTCGTGCATGTGTGGCTCAATATCAGATAGAGGCCTCCCACACGATCCTGCCTGCTTCCCGAATCACCAATTTCAGAACCGGGCTGCAATGGGAGATCTCTGTAAGTCATGTGCATGATGGCTGTGGCGGTCAATGCTGAGATCACCGACAGACTTTTGTGACGCCGATTCTGCAGTACTCCGCTGCAAGGAACATCATTTTGGTGATGCCGAATCTGGTCACTCACATGCTTCTTCTGATTGCCCAGCAAGCCTGGAGCAATGTTCCCGACCACATTGTTGCATCCCATCTTGCCCAGCTTCCTGATGACGCAGATCTGGGTGATCTCTCCCAGATCATTTCAGACTATGATACTCCATGGTGGTTGGGACAAATATCAATCCCAAATGAACCATGGCAGTGGACTAGGGTGAGGGCTTGCTGTGTGTTTCACTACGAGCATTGGCTGGTAAGCATGGAATACGACCTCCATTAAAATTGATGACTCAAGGCATCCAGGGTGGCGTTGAGGATGATGGTCTCACCCTTCCCGAAATGGTGGATAAGACCTCAGTCCACTCACTGATGGGACTGAGGTGGATTCGAGAATGCCTGGTGACGTTGATTGAGGATCAACAAGATGGGTGAGATAGAAATGTACACCGGCATCCTTACTCAGTTGCAGAGAGCCAGGGGGGAGTTGGACGTCAAATTTCAGGATTAATGTGTGTGGAATTTGTCAATAGTAGCAATTCTAGACAGTGTTGCTTTGAATAGACATAGGAATACCGGACTCATTGAACAATCACTGATTGCACCCAACTCAACGCTCGAAGCTGGATCCATTGGCCTCAGTTGTTGACCCTCGGGTTTCGGGTTACGGCACCCAGGACTCAACTCCACGCTCGATGCTGGTTCCATGGTCCTTGGTACCTCGATCCTTGGAGTTCGGGCTATGGGACTTAACCCTCGGGCTTTGGGATATGGGACTTGGCACTTGGCACTCACCAGCGGGAGGTCAGCCATGCTCGGGTCTCAGTTTTGAATACAAAGTATGATAACACCTTGTAAAGCGAATATCTTGCACAATATTCCAACCCCTGCTTCGAGCGGTACTTAACCCTTGGGGTTCGGGTGACAGGACTCAACCCTCGGGTGTCGGGTTATGGGACTCGGCACTCGGGACTTGGCACTCACCAGTGGGAGGTCTGCTATGCTTGTGTCTCCGTTGTTAATACAAAGTATGATAACACATCTTGTAAAGTGAATATCTTGCACAGCTCACTGTCTGATCCTCACTATCTCCACCGCTCCAGAGGTGACATCCCTCTTTAACACCGAAGCTTTGACCATCAAATTTCCCACAATTGACTCCATCTCCCCATCATGAATGTTTCCTCACCCTCCAAGATCGAGATATCCTTCTGGCTCACTTGGGCCTTGACTGTCACTCATGAGGCGAGTGAATATACCAAACAAAAATTCAATGCTGAGAAGACCGGTGGGGACCCGGTCATACCTTCTCCTTACCTAGACACAGATCTGGTGATGGCTTGTGATCGATTGGTCGATCGCCTCATACATGCATCTAATAATCCCAGTGGGTCCTCCTGCAGATTCAGACTTCACATTTTTCATTCAAATTACTCAATCACAGTTCGCTTGCAGATTGATATTGCAAGATACAGCAAATTGATCTCCCCCAAAGACACTGGGCATAATGAGGAGAGAGAGGAGAAGTTGCTTTGGAGGTGTCCTCCTGGCCATCAGGGTACAAAGTCTGTCGACATACCTGCCACAGTTCTGGATGTCACCGGTGCTATCATTGTGTGGTACCTCCCAGGTGCCCTGACCGATGCCACCCAGGTATTTAATGTCCCTTCTTGCTCGATGCATATGGAACACTGAAATTTCCTACAGGAGGAAATTTGGAAGGCCTCCCAACTGCTGACTCCAAACCTTGAGAAAAGTGTAAAAGTCGGCGGCAGTTGGAGAAATAATGATGAGTGGTTCAATCAAGGCTTGGGGAATGGTGAGATCGCTCCAGGATGTATAAACCTATCCCTGGCTTGGTTTCAACGAGGGCATGAGGTTGGTGCCGACAAGATGCCGATCATTGTCGGTAGTTATACTTACCAATCCTGTAGAATCTGTTGGACCCGGAGGTATCTGCTTCACTGAAGTGTCCATGCTCCGAAGACATCCTCAAAGCCCTTGCGAGGCCAGCAGCTATTGCGTCAGCGGCACTCAGGGTCCTGCATCCTCAGCAGTACTGGGCAGGGATGAGAACTTTTTCAAGCCTCAGCGATTCAGCAGAAATAAAGAAGCTTCCGAATATGTCAGAGACACTCCATCTCTGGGCCTCTGTTTTCAACACACTCTCTGTCATTTCCAATTGGCAAACTCCCTTTCATCGAGACCACTTATCCCCTCCCGAATGCTTTGATATTCTGACGACTGTGGGGAATTATTCTCATGCTCGGATGAGTATGCCAAGCCTTCAGCTGGAGTTCATGTACAATTCCGGGTGCATGATTGGGTTTTCAGGAAAGATTGTCAGACATGGGGTGCATGAAGTGGCAGGGGATCGGGTTTCTTGGGCGTGGTATATGAGCCCCTTCAGTGACAAACTCCATCTTAGACGGGCCAGCTGACGTACATAATATCCCGTCCTGGACGGGCCAGCGGACCATGGGCCGAAGAAATATAATCCTCATCTCAGACGGGTGGGCCGAGGGACATATAATTCCCGTTGGAGATGGGTGGGCCGATCTAAATAATATGAAAAGTAGAATGCACCAGATGAGTGGGCCGATATATAATGCATATCATATAGATGGGTGGGCTGAGGTGGGTATCAGATAGATGGGTAGGCCGAGATCAGATGTGTGTCATATAAACAGGTGGGCCAAGATAAAATGTGTATCACATGGATGGGTGGGCCGAACAAGATATCAGATAGACGGGTGGGCCGAGATCAGATTTGTATGATATAGATGGGTGGGCCGAAGGCGGTATCAGATAGACGGGTCGGCCGAGATACAACTTGTATCACATAGACAGGTGGGCCGAGGGAAATATCAGATGAACGGGTGGGCCGAGATCAGATAGGTATCATATAGACGGATGGGCCAAGGGCGGTATCAGATAGACGGGGCCGAGATACAACTTGTATCACATAGACAGGTGGGCCGAGGGAAATATCAGATGGATGGGTGGGCCGAGATCAGATAGGTATCATATAGACAGATGGGCCGAAGGAGGTATCAGATAGACAGTTTGGCCGAGATAACATGTATATCACATAGGCGGATGGCCGAATGTAAGTATATTATATATAGAGGTAGGCCAAGAGTACACGGGTATCATATAAACAGATGGGCTGAGATAGTGATGAGGAGTATCCAGTGACAATGGGAGTCCGCACACTCAATCATTGATATCAAACGTCCCAACACTCAGTAGTCAGTTATGCTCAGCACTCGGTTACTGAGTCCCAAGTCCCGACACTCGGTGTTCGGTAGTCATCAAACACTCAGCACTTGGCACTCCCAAATATCAAGTACCGAGTCTCAATGCTCAACTATCCCTCTAATCAACAGTACCGAGTACTGAGTACTGAGTCCCAAGTACTGAGCACCGAGCACCGAGTCCCAAGTCCCGAGTGCCGACACTCGGTATTCAGTAGTCCCCGACACTTGGCACTCGGTACTCAGCACTTGGCTTCC
>QFEN01001163.1:2196-16301 GCA_003316125.1 Auricularia polytricha
AATGGCGATGCGTTCGTTAAAGGATACTAGCTATGGCGACGACGGGATGCAATGAAGACTGATAAGATTTCTGGTACTTATTGCGTGCTCACTAAGCTTTTGAAATGCACTGACTAATATTTCCGATAAGCAAACATTGGCAGGTGACAACACGATACTAATCCAGGAACAACGGCGCCGAATTCCGAAGATCCAAATTCCTTTCTTCAGCGCTTCAGTCGCTGTGGCTATCAAGAATATTCCGACTGTCCAGCTCGTATTTCGTCAACGAACGAGGCTTTGACAATTATGTATACATTCCACCATGCAGCGCCAGTGAACTCAGTGCCCTCACTGTGATAGTAAGTTACTGCGTCGCCGAAATTAAATTACATATGATTGTTCGAGCCTTGTCGAGGATCCTTCTTTCCCCGTACGCAACATTCGCGATTGGCGCAACAGTATGGAACCATAGCATATGCTATCGCGCAACTATCGCGTCAAATTACATTCGAAGTCCCATTTAATTCAAGATCCCAAGGATTCAAAAATCTCGCCAGTCACGTACAAGTTCATTATGCATCTTCCCTCTGAGGCCCGCACTTATGTGGATCTTTTACCTGAGCACCATAAGCCAGCACTCTTGATAAAGGGGCTGGGCTGTCATCAAAAATCGGGTTGCCTGTGAAAGCCGATTTCCGAGGACTTGTAATTTCAAACCAGCTCATGCTGTGGTAAGTGTCGAAGCTGTCGACACAAAAACCACGCAGTGATGAAGCAGGCTCATACAATTCCATTGAATAATACATACTTCGATACAATAGCACATCGTTTGTCGCTAAGCTTGATTATGCATTCTCATAGAATTTCATAAGATCCTGTACATCGTCCCGGCTCCCAAGGAACACAGAGCAACGCTCATGTATGTCCGTTGGAACAATGTCAAGAATGCGCTTGGTGCCCGTAGTCGCGACTCCACCGGCCTTGTGTGTCATGATGAGTATGAGTGATCCAAAGTTTACCCCTAAAACACTTACTTGCTCGGTCAGGAAGGCCATGGGGAATGCCTCGTATAGTAACCGCAACTTCCCAGACTTGCTCTTCTTATCGTCAGGGTAGCCAAAAATCCCTCCATATAGCAATGTCCTGTGCACATCTGCAACCATGGACCCGATGTACCGCGCAGAGTAAGGAGAACCGGTCTTCGGGTACTTGATGGAGTTTAGGTAGTTGGTCACGGGAGGATGAAAATACATCGAGTTGCCTTCATTGAAAGAGTAAATTTTGCCACGAGGAGGTATTTTTATCTGGGGAAAAGATTAGGAACATTATAGGCGCGAGATAGGGGGTCGTACGTCAGGGTGAGTGAGGATAAATTCTCCTAGAGCGGCGTCCAGGGTGTAGCCGTTAACACCGGACCCAGTGGAGAGTACCAAGTTCGCCGAAGAACCATACCTAGATGGATGTGAGTTACATTTTAAATGCAGTCATACGGGCGACCGACATTGTGTATCCTGCAGCGACCATCTCACTCCCTGGTCTGAGCACATCTTCTATCGTTCCACTAGAGTCTGGTCTCTGCAAAAGCCGATGAGGCCAATGATAAGATCAATTTGGGAAAGACGCACCACAGCGTAAATACCGAAGATGGTCCCGATGTTGACACCAGCATCGATGTTGCTACTACCATCAAGGGGGTCAAACACCACGCAGTACTTTCCCTTGTTTCGGTCCTCGATGATGATAGCATTGTCAAGCTCTTCCGAGACCAAAACTGCGGTTTTTCCAGACGCCCGCAGGGCGTTAACCATGATATCATTGGATAGAACATCAAGCTTTTTCTGCTCCTCGCCTTGGACATTGGTCTCGCCAGCAAGGCCGACACTGACCGTGATATCAGGGGTGTTTCAAATACAAGTGTGCGTGACGTACAGGTTGATGAGCCGGGCTTTTCGCACATTGGTCGCGATGAACTTGCTAGTCACTTGGATAGCGATGAGCAAGAGGGTGAGATCTCCGGTAGCGGCCGCTCCCAGTCGCAGCTGGTCGTGCAGCACATGTCTACGAGGCGTCAATGTCGCGCACTACCGGAACATATCCACGCTCACCTGCTCAAAGTGATCAGGTCCGTGCTAGGGGGCTGTTCTGAGACTGATTCCATTGTAGTTCTGGGGAATATTCTAAGGTGTTGTGAAGAGCGGGCAAGGAAACATGGAAATGTTTCACAATACTTAAGCGTTATATCTGCCCTTCTGTTGTGCGGATGGAAACGGACTCCTCCAATAAGCGCTTTGATGATAGATCCCGCTTCCCAGTGGACCTTGGTTAAGATCCAGCAGATTGTTCTCACAGTACTCACTGAGTCCGGTACGGCTCGGAAGCCTCACTCCCCGAATGTGAATTTCCTGTGATCATACAGCAGATACGTAAAATGAAAATATCAATACATACACGAGCCAGCTTGATCATCGTTTCCTCTTGATTCCTACTAGTGAAACCGGTTCCTTACCCTTGCGTGTCCGTAGTGGGATAGGAAATGTGTCGCTGTCCTCATCGTTGTCTTCCACGCCTGCAATACCCTTCCCACCACCGTCACCATTACCACTGCCCCTGATCCCGCTCGTATTGGGCACTATGCTCTCAGGTCTCCCGATCTCAAGCCCAGAGCACCATCCATCATCATCGTCAACCCCCTCTTCTTCCTCCATTTCATCTTCATCCTCGTCCAGCGCTCGCGAAGATGCCTGGGCAATTGCGGCAGCGATCTCTGCACTAATACTTGCCACTCTGGCTTCAAGTGGCTCACCCGGCACACTAGCCTCCAATGGCCTGGTCACAACGCCCCCGGCCTGCGAGAAAAGTGCGGAAATAGTTCGCACTGATTCTTCTAGCTCGAGATCCTCCGTTGGTTCAGAAACCTTTTGTTTTTTGGCTTTGAAATTGTATTTTCTGTATGATCCAATCAGTATCTGTGAATACAACATTAAGCTTGGATACCCACATGTTAGGATCTGGTTCCCATGTTGGATCGTGAGTTCGCATATGCTGGGTGAGCGTCGTGCGACGTGTAAACGTTTTCTCGCACTCTGGATCTTCACACTTGTAGGGTCGTTTTCCTGTGTGCGTTCGCCGGTGCCGTGCGAGACTACTCGAGTCTCCGAAGGTCTTTCCACACCCTGGGTATTCGCAAGAATGCGGTTTCTCGCCTGTGTGTACCCGTTGATGAACGTGTAATGCAGATCGCTAGGTGTCCGAAAAGTTGTAAGATACTGCGTGTGATCTGACAAATAATACAAACCTGAATGAACGTCTTTCCACATCCGCCATGATTACAGACGAACGGCCGTTCGCCGGTGTGGATCCGCATGTGTCTCGCGAGATCGCTCCTCCGAGTGAATGTTTTGCGACACAGCGGCTCTTCACAGGCGTGTATGTTTACAGCCTTCTCCTTTTCACCATTTTGTTCTTTATCTTTATCTTTATCCTTTCCCTTCTTTGACTTCTTGCTTTCAGGAGACTTCTTTGGCACTGTTGATGTAGAGGCAATGGGTTGTGGTGTGGGGCGCGATGGACTAGCTAGGGGCTGGCTAGAACGCACGGGTGATTGGGCAGGGGTGGTACGCGAACGAGATATGGGGGAAGTACTTTCAATCGATGGTGCCTGAAGATGTCCGTGAGTCGGATCCGTTTCTGTTTCCGTGTCAAAGTGTGACGAAAGATGATTCAATATGTCGCTGATATCATTGAACTCTCCAGGAACGCCTTCGTGGGCGTCTGATCCGTCTGTCCGAGGTTTGTGTTGTGGTGAACATCCAGCGTCACTCCCATTTCGGTCGTCATTATGTACGTCACCCCTTATGTCCTCTGTGGTGTAAAGAAGGTCCAAGTCCCGAGCACCACGCTCTCGAGCATCATCCGTAACATAGTCATCAACATCGCCAGCTGTTAGAGAATGAAAGGCGGGGGCGGTGCGCGTCGTACGCAGACTATTCTCAAGCTCCGCGTCGTGGAGCTTTAAAGATTCAGCATGGCGCCCATTGGAAGAAGCCTGTGCGTGGGCTGCTTGCAACATGGCAGTGATACTACGAAGGTTAAGACCAAGACCAGAAATAGCATCACCCGCAATTGCAATATCGCTGGCTTTCTGTATGCCATCCGGAGTGGAGTCCGGAATGGAGGGATCGTGGTCTTGCTCACTTTGCGCTTGGCGCTGTTGCGCGGCAGCACTCAAGAGTGCGGCCGATGCAGCTGTCGCATTTTGGTGGAGAAGACTGGCAATTTCGCGCTCCAGCATTTCCACTGAGAAGTGCTCCGGAGATGCTGACGGGTCGAGGGAAAGAGGCACGCCGTCGTGTGGCGAATGGGCAAGGTGTGATGAACCAGAGAATGCGGAAGGGGCGTGTTGGGGGCCGGTCACGTCGACCTCATCTCCACTATGGATCTGTTCCTCGTCTGAGCCCAAAGGTTCATCATGTACCACATCTGAGAGGTCGAGCACCGGTTCATTTTCATCATGGTCCATGATAGAAGTTGTGAAGTGCCTCCGGCTTGGGAGTGCGGACCTGATGCGAAACAAGTCGAAATGTGATTCCTGTCGAGAACATTGAAACTAGACATATAGATCTGACAATTCAATTACTCACCGAAGCGTGTACACGTCGCGCTGGCCGATGAGTACAGTATAGATGGTCGAGGTTAACGTTGAAGCTCAGTTGAAGTCCAATAACGGACGGTGCTTGAACACGATGTTGCGACGCTTGTTTAGGTAACGACATCATTCACGTGCCATTTCCTCTTTTGGAGATTGTGCTTTGGGGGGCCGCCAGCAACACCAAGCGCTAAGTCATCGGCTGTGCCCCACTCTTCTTCCCTTTCATGAACGTCGGTCACGGCGAGCATCATGCCTGCAAAGACTAACAAACCGGCGAGGCCCAAGGTAAAGCGCTACCATGTGTACGCCGTCATACTCTTTATTATGGGGACGCTTTTCCCCCCATTGGGTGTGTATTTTTGTGATCTTGTCGTGAGGAATGCCATTGTAGAGTCGAGTGCTGACCGAATTGAATTCAGCCGTAGCATCAAGGTTCGGTATCGGGAAAGACTTCTGGTTGAATCTTTTACTCACGATTTGTGGATACATTCCAGGTATGCGCCGTGATTGCGATAGTCTGATAGCATTTAAGTAACTTCCTTGTCTCAGGACACGCACACAACTTTTACATACAGGTAATAGGATTACTAGCCGCATAGTTTATTAAAGTACTGACGTGTTCTGAATCTGCAGAATATTAGGAATAACAAGAATCACCGCCGTACACCCAAGTGGGTCCAACGCTACGGCCTTGTCGACACTTCAACCATCAAGCGTCATGAACAGCGTTCCCAGTGGGCAGGGAGATACAACGACCGTAGTGCACACTCTGCCCTGGATGATCAGCCATTGGAGGAAGGCCAAGTAGCGCCAAGCCGCTCAACAACACAGAATTCCTCCACCAAGCCAAGCAATGGCAGTGCCCTCTGGAAGCCTGACGACGAATCATTCTACAACCCTGAACGAGAAGGTAGCCTGCGTTCGGCTGAATCAGGAAGTACTCGTTGGCATTACCCTGCCAACTTCAATGACACAGTTGCTGATGCGCCAGGTGCGGGAGATGCTGCAGGGCGGAAGAAGAAGAAGAAGAAAGATAGGTGGGCGAGAACGGAGGATGCATATACTGCTCCCGAGAATAAAAAACGAAAGAAGAAGTCAAAGAATCGCTCTACAGCTGGCGATGGTGGCGATTTAGAGTCAACCTACTCGCGCAGAGCAGAATCAAGTGTTGATTTGGAGGCGCCAGAAGATGCAGCCGGTGGAACATACGGGTCTGGGAGACAAGGCAATGGACATGCAGCGGTGGAGAATGACCATGGTGCCTCATTGCAGGGCGAGAGTGATGTGTTCAACCACGAGTTCTGACCCACGTCCTTTGTATATCCTATGTCAATTGTCCATGTTAATTTCTATCTATCTATTGCATGCAGTGTCTTTTAAAGATCGATGTACTTCCAAAGTAGAGTTACGCAGGGTATTCTTCCCTGACATATTGTTCGCACAAATCCCCATGCAGTGCTTCCCTTTGGAGATATATCAATGCCTGTACATTGAAGACTAGTCAAACATACGGTTAGGCAGCCTGAGTAGCCAGGGAACAATCCGATACCGAGACCAGTGTGCGCTATATATACTGCGGTCCTGGAAGGCTGTCACGGTAGACAACCAGCACTGACATGTACTGACAGACGATCAGGCAACGGATAACGTGGATGAGCGTATGGATTCGGCGGTACGGTAAGAGATAAGATATGCGTATATACTGCATCGTGCAAACACGGAACAACATAAGCGTAGGCTTACAGGTGGTCCACCTAAGTAATAATAGATCTAGAGTTCGCCCTAAAAATAGAGAGGAATCACACAGAGAACAGCAAAAACGGCTGATTGATAGTAGCTACACCATGTGTCTAGACCAATGAATCTTGCTGAGTCGTGGTATCACAATGCCATGATCTGATCGAAGAATGTCGAAAGTTAGAGGCACGCTGTCGGCGACAGGCTGCCTCGTTGTGTGTGGCGCTAGAATCGACAACGGTAACAGCATGGGGTATTCGGGTTTGACAACGTGACTCAAGAGGGGTGTTTGTAGGCGTGCTTCGCGTGTCGAGTATTTGTGGATAATTCAGATATTCATGGTGATTGTGCGAGAAGAGAGCCGTGGAGCTCAGGCTTGTAGTAGAGGCCGCATCGCAAGGTATTAAGATACGAAAGAAACGGGGAATGGTCACTTGCGCCAGTAGCACCGTATGCTACAAGGACACTTGAAACGTTAATTTACTCTTGATTACCGAGGACCTTCGGGAGCGCTAAAGCGCGTCACGCAGTCACCAAACATTATAAAAGGCATGGAAGGTTGTAGGCTAAAAGCAGATGCGGCCGGCGATGATAATTCAGACTGTTCGCGGGGACAAGTTGCGCTTGGAGAGTGGTATAAAAATTAATCTAAAGGTTAATGACATACACGGCGTTTGGAAGGGAGTTTGCCACCTCACGTCGGCGGGAAAAGGCTGCAGTAAGCAGCTAGCTAGAGGGCGTTGGGTAATGAGTCCCGAGGATCCGAATAGACAAGGGAGGCTTTATTCAGGCTGCGTGGTAAAGTTCGTAGCCTAGATGTAGTGGACCGGCCGTCGTATCATCGGATCACACTCACCGCGCATCGACGTTGCCAATTCCAAGGATCGAGATTGGCAGTCTGATGTGGCAGTTCGTGAATAATCTGGTGGGCGAACGCCGAACCGAGACGAGGGTCAGAGTAAAGAAATAGCGCTAAAAACAATTTGTCGTCATAGTTGCTGCTAACGTTCAGCACATTCACTACGCAGTGTAGCACCCAGTACTAGTACGTTCTAGGTTTTCGAACTCCGTGATTACGTGATCAGTGGTGTTTGGGCTCCACTGATTTTGTCTATCTGTTCGACTCTGATTTAAACTTATAGTGCTTGTCCTCCGAGCATGGAGCTTTGGGACCCCGTGTGCCCTTGGCTCCGGATCCTTAGCGTAGGTTGGTGCACAATCAAGACATCCCACGGAGATAATAAAGTCGATAACGCCGAACCCCGTTATTTATATATATACATGTGCTGTTATTAGGCAATTTGCCATCACAATAATACGGGCACGTTGTACCGGCCCCAAGTTGCGGACTTTGAGTGGACAGTCTCAGCCAGTGCACGGAACCAACTCGTAGCGCTATCATGTCCGGAACCGACTAGCCATGACCGTCTGACATATGCTAGTCGATTTCGTACCGAAGAAGGGTTTCGCTAGGTTTCGCTGCGATCAGAAAATTTACTGTCAGTTTCCGAGGTCCTTTCATTTAACACCAGGCCTCGTGGCCCGAGGCTACGAGAGGTGGAGGTTGGGTGTGGTAGGCATTGGTAAACTGCAGGAGGCTGCGATAGGGTGTAGTCGCCAGGCAGATCCCATACTTGAACGAGGATGGGAGTCAGCCTGTCAGAGCAACGTGAGAGAGACGTTGTGGGAAGCAACCAGAGTCTTGGTAGGCCGGCGCAACGGTAACGTGGTCAATCATTGCCGAAGCGGTGCTGGAGGTCTTAACCTCTGCTGTAAGGAAGTGTGGTACGTTATTTTCGATCTGGAAGTCGAAGTTCAAGTCGAGTTCTTCGGAAAGATAAAAGGCCATCTACATGGCTATGACTCCATTGTACGTCCACTTGTCGGGCTTGTGGACTCGGAGAACCTATCTTCAACAAACATGACCACGCCTACAGCTTCAACCTTCCTTAGCGCTGTGATCCTGCAGCCCATCATCGTGGCGGTGAGCAGTCTTTTGCTCTCATCCCTCGTGTCCTACGAGATCGTTGAACAGCTTGACTGGAGGCCGGTAAGCCCTCTGTTTGTGGATTCCAGACCTCAGTCTGCTAATTACATAGTTCAAAAGATCACCGTATGCGTGACATGCGACATTCTTACTGTCGGTGTTGACCACCTGAAAGATCAAGAAATTGTAATCGGTGCTTGGGGTGCAGCTGTCACGAAGCGCTTTGCCCCTCTGTTTCACCTCGCCCATGCTTTTCTGGCGCTTAATGCGTCACTACTTGTGATTGCTTTATGTCGATGTCCACCAAAAATGACGCTCGTCACCGCACTTTTTACTGCCCCTGCTTTTCTGTGGGCAACGCCGCTTAATCTCTGGCGGATCGGCGCAGTATTCAAGAGGCTCATACGTGCGAATCATGATGAAGAAATGGAATATGATCCACCGAAATCTAGCGATCCATTCATCATCAAACGAGTTCCTGGCATGAAGGCTATATTCGACGGCATCATCAGAGGGTATGTGCTCTGTCGCATCCCCGCCGTTTGTCGTTTTTGACTTGAAAACAGTTGTGGGACAGTCTTCGTCGTTCACTCAGCACTGCAGTCATCGTGGAAGTCGGATCAGATTGCGCCTCCATGGACGGTCATTGAGACTATCGTTTGGTCGACGGTCAATCGCACTTGTCATTGTGTAAGGCAACTTTCTCCCTGTGATTGAACTCCCAACTCAAGGTCTTCCAAAGATTATGACAGACGTGCGTGACTATGATGAGGACGAGAAGGCTGGAGTCCCGACCATACCCGTCCTTCTAGAGTCTCCCCTTAAGACTCGGATAGTCTTGACTGTCGTTCAAGCAGCCGTTATGATGGCCTTCCTCAACAATCCATTCATTGTAGGGAGTTCCTGTTTCGCAATTGCTCTCGTTTGGATCCTAGGGAAAGATTCGCCGAAGGTGTACTTCCGTCTCAGCCTTCACTCACAGTCGATGTTCATTGCTATGTACGCTGTTATGCTATATTTAGACTTGCTCTAGATCACTATTGTATATTTTAGGGTTAAAAGATTCTTAGAAAGTGTAGCTTCCTGGAACTCATGTTCATTGTGCGCTGTCATGTATTCTCTAGACCACTGCAACGTTGTACATCTCGGAGTCCGAAAGTGTACTTTCACCTCTGCCTTCTAATACTTGAAAGGATCCCGATAGATCCTAATCCCTCACGAGCATTGGATGCAGTTATTACAATGACTGTAAATACGCTCAGTACATTGTGCACACAAGCTGAAGGCTGCTTTTAAGTCTTGCAAGGTGATTCAAACTGGAGTCGGGGACTGGCGTGGCCGAGCGCCGTTACGATCATTGTTATGTACGCTGTTACACAAAGTTGTTCTCTCTAGACCACTTGTATTGTTGTGCCATCTGCCTCTCTTGGAATTATCTTTGTTCGTCCCTTCGATACGTAATAGGGGAATATTCGACCTAACCCCGTGCCGTCGTTATCTCCGCACGTCGCCGAGCGGATTACCACATGCACGTTTAATCTTATAACCCAGTGTCTTGTGATCCGATTCCAGATATCCTTTTGTCTCTCCGCTTCTCTTCTTTCATGATGTGTGAATTTATGCACCGCAATGAGGGGTACTACTTATTAATGGCGCTAACACGACGTTTTTCAGGTTGATGACATCCTTAGGATGTGAAAAGAAGAAATGAACATTTGTGACGTTACTGATGTTTTCTTCCTTCTCCTCTCCCAATGGTGTACACTTTTCTTGTTTTGATGTTTCCCTCATCTTGCCAACGTGTTGTCAACTTCACGGTAAGGCACTCAAGCTGATCGCGACGAACACCGACAACCCCTGGTGAGTCCGGAGACTACTTATACACACTTTCCTCTGTGTTCGGAGTGCAATTGCATCAGTCCTGTCTTTGACAGCTTTCGCCGGCCGTAGCGGGTTTCTGCGAGACGTGGCGGCTGAGTTTTTTTCTAGCGAGGTCCCTTGTTTGCTATGCTCCAATAATATCACTGATGATAGTTAAATCGCAAGGATTGAATACTGAATATTAACCCTGCTTGACATAGTATCCTAATTAACTCAGAATCTGTCAAGCGAGACCAATATCTCGATCCTTGCGGTTTGTTTCGTACAGAACTTCGCCGTACTGTGAGCCATTTTTTTCCCGCTGGTCGAGTCTATTACCGGCCAAGATAACGCTTAATGGCTCACTTTTGTGCCAGCTCGTGCTCCGGATCTGCGATCTGCCATTGCATGATTCATTATAAACCGCCCCTCTGATTGGCACTGTAAATTGGGACGATAACGCTGAGGCAAGTATCTCATCTCGTGCATCGCGGACATTGCGCTCACGACAGTACAGATTTCCTTAACAAGTGCGCGTGACTAGCGCCACGCTTAGGGTCGATATAATCCATCGTGGAGTTATACTTCACCCCAGTCAGAATATATGGGGTATGACAACTATGCAACGGCAGGTGTTGAGGCTAAATCTTGAAACTCAATCTACTTCCGAGGATTCACTTCACGGGCCCGGTCCCTGAACGTTCCACTGGCGGCACATGTCACAAACAACGCTTACTGATGGAGCTGAATGGCTCGGGTCAGCTTGCGGATCCAGACGCATCGCAAATGGGATCTTGCCCAGGACATTGTCAGGAGACATGATCTTGATCAGTGGGGTCCGGTTTTTCTGGATCGCGGTAGATCTGTGCCCCGGCTCCTCGGAGACCACCATTTTATTTTCGCTGGTGCACAATCTCCGAATGCAGACTCAACTCGCCTGTCAAAATTAAAGGAATCGGTAAGTATTAATAGCTTTGTCTTATGGTTCAAGATTGCGCATAAACAGACTTATCTCAGTAGGATACGTTCTTACGTTTTACCTTCTTGACGATCGGACGGAACGAGACGATTTATCATGAAAGTACGCCAATTTAGTCAATGTACGCTCTTTCCAAAAAAATCCTAGTCTATCAAGCACAGCAACTAACACGCACCAACCTCCACTCATCAGATTTACATCCATCACACAGGCTTCCCTCAACAACTATATGGAAACCTCCAGCCGGCACCTATGAGATCGTCAACGCAGCTTTGACCTACAACGACCGAATTTAATTTTTTTTCGCTTTCAACGGTGGAGACGAGCCAGCGACCGTGACCCAGTGCACGACCATCATACCTACTCCCTTGAGTGTATGTGCTCTACTAGTTCATTGTGTACTTGAGATTATATATTACATTTGAAGTGGATCATGGCGGACACTCAGGACTGGAAGACCCAAAACACTGGCGACACTAGCTTTCAAATGGCTCGGTGTTTGGGCCACTTGAACCTTCTGCAACGTGGCCTGAACCCTGAATCGTTTGAAAGCTATGTCAGGACCACCCAACTTAAATTCAATGTACACGCGAGTTTCACTTATTATTTCTTTTCATGAGCGAGAAATGCTAACTGATTCGTCTTGTATCCAAGATGGTGGAGACTGGCATCTCCATTACAAGCTCTGGGGGAATACATATTCGTCTTCTACGTTCAAGTTAAATCAATTGTCCGAGGTATCAACTGGAAGCCAGTTATGATTGTAGTAGAAATCCACCGTCTCGAAGGCTAGTTTCAGCCTCTCCACTCTCCTTATCCTTCCCCTTGTCTTTCTCCGGGCTCGACCCGTCGTCTAGGTATAGATAGTTCTGCTTTATATAATCAATAACAGCAGCTGGGATGAGGTACCGAACTGAGAGACCCCGACGAAAGAACAACCGAACTTTCGTCGAGGAAACATCGTTCTGGACCAGCTGGGGGATTGGATAGATGTTGTTTCGCCAGCGCGCCAAGCTGTCCGTCGCTTGGTCCATACTGGACCCTGTGCGCTCAATAACAAACGTGCCATAGCGTCCAAGTATACGATCGAGCTAAGGATGTACTCGTTAGCTCGGAGCACATGCGCAACGCAAGTAACTGACATCATGATGGGACCAGACACCTGGTTCAGACATGGTGCTGATCAGGTCCGAGCCGGCGAGAAGCATGATCCGAACATCACGATGTTCGCCATCTCGGGTAGATACGCCGCCGAGAACTGTGTTGATCTCGTAATCAAAGTGGTCGAGGACGACAGCCGTGCGTTGATAATTCTGGAATGCCTCCCACGAGTCTACCATTAGCCCTGAAGACTCCTGCTCTGTAGCGAGCGTGCACGTATTAACTCTATTTCACGTATCAATATACAATCGAAGATAAGATTGGGCAGCCCAAAGGCCGCACTTACCGGTGATGGGCGCGAACCAGTCCTGGCTTCTTGTACTCCTCACTAACCGGACTGAGATATCCACCAACGATCTCAAAATTAGTGTTCTGCCGAACGAAGTCATTTGCCATCTCGAACATTCGAAGATGGTGATAGGTGATAGGGTTGAAGGAGCCACATGCTACAAGGACGATTGGTTGCTTGTCGGAGGCATGTAGGACTCGATGGAGACGATGAGAGGTAAAAGTATAGTTTGGAGGATTTACAAAGGTGGAGCTGCTTTGAGCGGCCATAGTGGTTGTGAAATGAGGAGGTTTAGGCCGCCATTTAAATCAATGTATTCGCTCAGTCACGTAAATAACTTTGCTGCGTAGCAAAGACACTATGCATTGCCCTTTCTGGAAATCACTACTCACGCATTGCCTAGTTATGGCGCCATTTCGTTCCGTCCCGAGTATTAGTGACTCCATTGATGCGATGAGCGCACTAGCTAGCGGGGACCTCTGCAGAGGGCTTGCGCGGCTCCCAACCCTTATTTGCTGCTACTCGGTAAGTAATCGGATCAGTGTCAATGTCACTAGTCTGAATCTCGCACTAGTACTGCACTCGCACACAATCCGACTTAGCTATGCAGATTGGCTTATGAACAATTCACGATGTCGCTACAATACGTCATTCACCACCACCGGGCGGCAAGCCTAAGAAGGCTTACGCGGAACACAGGCTCGAAGTTGGTACTGGTGGTTGATTTCGGGAGTACGTTCTTTCTCAAAATGTCGCTACTGTTAACCTTTTTGCAAACAGAGCATTGTGTAGTAAAGACACTATGCCATTTTTTTCTAAGTAATCACAAAATCACCTGTGAATATAGTATCGACTTCGAGCCTATGGGCTTGTCACATATGTTGTGCGCAAGCCTTGCAGCAAAAGCACCTCTTTAAACCTAAGACGGATTGTGTGCGAGTGCAGTGCGAGATTGGAAGGAAGTATGATATTGACGTTGACGGCACCGACCCGGTGGCTTACCGAGTAGCAGAATCGGGCGCCGAGTTGTAGTATGGATAGCACCAGATAAGGGTTGGGAGACTAACAGAGTCGGGAGCCGCGCGAATAGCGGCGTGAGTAGTGACTTCCGGAATTCGGGGCAGTGCATTGAGGCATGATTGGCCCGCTACTGCAACTCGGAAGGATTTGTGACGAAAGATGGGACATCGTTCATGTCCCGCCTGTGTACGAGCCCTGCATCGCACTGTACGTCGTCGGGAGGAATGATGAGGTGGAGGCGCAGCCCAGTAGTGCACAATCCAGTAATCTGATAGCTTGTAACTGCGCAAAGTCATTGAACTTCCATGACGCTTCGTTTCCCGAATATCTATCCACTCAGGGTTTTATGCGACAAGGTTCTCCCATGTATAGGTGGAGTGATGTGCGGTGTTCCAGAGCGGAACGGTCGTCTAGAAGTCTCTGAATATGTTGCATGCCCAGA
>QFEN01001163.1:19076-42672 GCA_003316125.1 Auricularia polytricha
CCTCAAGGGCAACACGTACACCAGGGATGTAGATGCTGCATATAACGTGATCACCTATGACAAGCAGAGCGGCAGCCTCGCAACCACTCCTCTACCCACGCTCCCTTTGGCTTCCAACTCAGAGTCCATCCCCGGTGCAAGACTCCCAGGTGGACAGGCATCAAAGTTCGTGGGTATACCGTAGATAAGTCGTAGTGATAACATCATGAATACATGTGAGCAGCTATTTATTTAAGGCATGTACATGTAACGCCCGACAAGACCGTCCAAGCAGCCCTGAAGAGCAGTATCCGGGCGTGCCAGCACCCTCCCTCCACCATCTTAAATAACCCAAGTCTACAACACCTCAATGGCGACCTATGCACGTGTTGAACGGCAAATAGCTCCGTGTTGAGACGGGGCTTCCAGCGTGGAAGCTGCGAAACCTGATGAAGATTCGATGACCACTATGTACCTTGTCGCAATGGTTGACCGCGCGAGAGCAAAACGTCTAGAACAATCCTACTACACGCCCAGTTTGTGGGTCAAGTCCGACTTCCCAGAATCCTGTGCGGCGATTTCTCGTGAGATAGATTTGGAGAAAGCACATGGTATCACTCACCTGGGCGTGTGCCAAGCCCTGGCATGGTCTGCATGTCTCCGAGGATAGGGTATAGGAAACCAGCTCCAGCAGATAAGCGCACTTCACGAATGGGAACGGTGAAGCCTGAAGGAGCATTTTTAAGGGACGGGTCATGAGAGAATGAATATTGGGTCTTTGCCATGCAAACTGAATGAAAGACATAAATATAACTCCACAGGCAACCGGAGACAAGGACTTACTGGGCAAGTTGCCGTAGCCTTGACGAGTATAAGTTTCTAGCTGCTTGCTGGCATTCTCGCTGAGTTCGATGCCAGCCGCACGGTATATCTCCTTGCAGATTGTCTCGATCTTTTGGGCGATGGGGAGGTTGAGGTCGTAGAGGAATCTGAAGCTGGATTCTCCTTCGCAAGTTGCAACAACTGCCTCGGCAAGGGAGCGTGCACCAGCACCACCTTCTGCCCAGTGATTGCTCACTATCGCGGCATCAGCACCAGCAGCGAGAGCCTCTTGACGAATGAGCTCAAGTTCCGCAGGGGTGTCAGAACTAAACCAAAGTAAGCGAACACCCAGTGCGTGCAGGAAAGCAACACCAACGCAAATCGGTTGATAGCAATGATAACCTTGACACCGAACTTCTTAGAGTTCTCAATGTGCCTAGCGAGGTTTTGGCAACCTTCCTTGAGGGTGACAAGATCCTCCTTGGTGTAAGTATCAGCCAAAGGCTTGCCAGGCGATACCTCAGGTCCACCGCCGTGCATCTTGAGCGCACGGGTAGTTGCAACGATGACGGTAGCGTCAGGCTTGAGACCGCTAACACGACATTTGATGTTGCAGAACTTCTCCATGCCCATATCAGCACCGAAACCACCCTCAGTTAGCACGTAGCCAACGCGGTCAGAAGAGTCACCCTCCTCAGTTCCTGCAAGCTTGAGAGCGATACGATCCGCAAGGATGGAAGAGTTTCCGTGGGCAATGTTAGCGAAAGGACCGGCGTGAACGAAAACGGGGGTACCCTCGAGTGTTTGCATCAAGTTGGGTTTGACAGTGTCTTTCATGAGGACAGCAAGTGCGCCTCCGACACCGATGTCATCAGCAGTGATGGCCTCTCCGCGCTTGCTTGTGGCGACGACCATGTTGCCAAGCCTCTCGCGCATGTCAACGAGATCAGTCGTCAACGCCAGCACGGCCATACATTCACTAGCCACAGCGATGTCAAACCCAGCCTCACGTTCGTGGCCTTTCTCGGTGGGGTTACGGCCGAGGGTGACCTTGCGCAGGAAACGGTCGTTTGTGTCGAGGACACGGTTCCAGGTGATAGTCTCGGCGTCGATGTCAAGGCGTGCAAAGAGGTTAATTTCCTCGGGCGTTAGGTCGTTGGGGTTGGTTTTGTCGATGCCGAGTTTCTTCAAGCGCTTGAGCATGAGAGGTGCGAACTCACGCTTGCCCTTCTTGGAGGGTACAAGACGACTGAAGAGACCCTGGAGAAAGTGAGCTGGTGGAACGACGATTTTTCGAACGTTTACAGACCTTGTCAGTCTGAGTCGCCTCGTGGAACAGACGAGCGTCCAGAGCAGCAGCTATACCCAAAGTCAGGGATCCAGTGTCAGAACAAATTCAGTGAACCTACCCAACAAGTTGTTGGCAGCCGTGACAGCGTGTATATCACCAGTCAAGTGAAGGTTGAACTGAGCAAAGAACATTAGGGTGAGAAGGGATCTAAAGAAAAACAGCATACCTCATCCATAGGAATTACCTGACTGTAACCTCCACCAGCAGCGCCACCTTTGATACCGAATGTAGGTCCTTGAGAAGGCTGACGCACACAGGCGAATGCCGGACGTCCAAGGTGGGCGCCCAGAGCCTGAGCAAGACCAATGGTAGTCGTAGATTTGCCCTCACCCAGAGGAGTGGGCGTGATACTGTAAAATGTATTAATTTTAAACGACACAACCGCTTCCGGTAGTTCCTACCCAGCAATGACGATGTATTTCCCATCTTTGCGGTGTGCCAAGCGGTCCAAAACGCTAAGCTCGACCTTAGCCTTGAACTTGCCATAGCTCTCAAGTTCATCGGGCAAAAGTCCCATCTCTTTTGCAAGCTGAGTGACGGGCTTCGGGGTTTGGGCCATAGCAATTTCGATGTCGCTGGGAACTTTCTCCTTGATGTCAAGTGCCAAGGGCTTAATCTTGCGTTCCCGAGCCTTTTGCCAGAGACGGACAGCAGAGTTGTATACGTTTTCCATCAATAAAGCAACGGTCATCGGGCCAACACCTCCTGGAACGGGGGTGATGTGCGAGGCCACAGCAAACGCGTCTTCATCGACATCGCCAACAAGGCGTTGACCTGATTTCTTGGTCGCGTCTAAAGGTTATCCATATAAATAACCCGGATCGTATGCCAAGAGAAAATCCATACCCGGAATGAAGTTGATGCCAACGTCGATAACGACTGCGCCGGGTTTCACCCACGAACCTTTCACGAATGCCGACTGGCCGATAGCAGCAACCACGATATCAGCTTGTCTGACCTGCAAGTGAGTGTGAGAAAGTTGTGATATGATATCTGATAATAGATGAAACTGACGATCTGTTCAATGTTCTTGGTGCGACTGTGGCATTGGGTGACAGTTGCATCGCCACTTCTCAGGAGTGCAGCCACGGGGTTTCCGACGATGTCGCTGCGACCGAGCACGACTGCGTTTGCACCAGCGATGGATACGCCAGTACTCTCCAGCAAACGAATGACAGCTGCTGGAGTACACGGCACGAACAACGGGGAAGCAGCACGCGAAGACAAGTGACCGATGTTGTATGCATGAAAGCTGGAACCCTCAGAAAAAGTGATTTCCCACATGAAAACAACTTACCCATCGACATCTTTCTCGGGAGAAACGGCCTCAGTGACAGCGCGAGTACCGTCCGCGTCGACATGAGGTCCAAGAGGGAGCTGAACAAGAACACCACTAACGGCATCGTCATCTGAAAGCTTCTTAACGACCTGAATGATCTCTTCTGCCGTAGCTGCTTCTGGGAATCTGACGTGATTGAACTTGATACCGACTTCCTCCGCAGCTTTAGCTTTCATGCGGATGTAGGTGGTGGAATCAGGACGCTCTCCAGCTTGCACGACTACAAGCTGAGGCTGAAAGCGAGGGTACTGGGCTCGGAACGTCTTTATTTTCTGCGCGACATCATCGCGGATCGACCTAGAGCACGTGATTGATTAGGACGGGTTGGACGTGGATAACAGATGAGTCTTACTTGGCTATGGTAGTGCCGTCGATGATCTGGGCGGTCATGATGGTAGAAACAAGAATGAGTCTTGGACGATTTGGAACCGAAGAAGATGTTGAAATGGAGGATAAAAGGAAAGGTCGAAACGGTGGGCGAAGCATCTTAATAAATATTATATCAAGTTGCCTCTTTTGGTTATCTGTAGCGCACCCGCACCCACCCACGAACCAAAGAAAATTACACACAAGATTGCACTATGTACTATAATGATAGACAGTGAAGACAGTGACACGGGAAAAGCAGGAGCTAAACCAACAGATTCACAGTCTCTATTTTTTATGATGACTTGCCTACTAACATAGAACAAGCTCGTCAACCGAAACGTAACATATTCCCACGACCCGACCCTTCCGAAAATTTTGGACGCGTTTGTCTCCGTTCTCATAAGGCGCCTCCTCTTTCTCTTTCCTATATCATTATCATGAACTCTACATGCGTCCGTCAGGCCTTTCGTTCTTCTACGGCTTCACTGTCGTCGAGAACAATCGGTCGCTCCTCACGAGATGCGCTGTCATCTCACCGTCGGCGAATAGTACTAGGCACACGACAGTACTCTGATGACAAAGCTCCTGCTACAGAGCAAAAGACGGAGGCGGATGAGGTAGAAACTGACAGGACAGAAGTCACGCCGGAGACTGAGTTGCTCAAAACCATCAAAGCAAAAGAAGCCGAAACCGTGGACTTAAAGGTCAGCATCCCCCCTCGAACACTGCACGCGTTTTGATGGTTCCCTAGAGTCGGCTACAGTACCTCCAAGCAGATTTTTTGAACTTGCAACGCAATGCTGCTCGTGAAAAAGAGCAGCAACGTGATTTTGCTATCACCCGTTTTGCTGGTGACCTGCTTGAGACTGTAGATGTTCTCGCACTCGCCCTCAAGTCCGTACCTGAGGATGTCCTTGCCCAGTCAGATGCTCCCTCCCCAGACTCATCGTCACCCAACTCAAAATCAATTCAAACCTATCTCAAGGAGCTGCATCAGGGCGTCGATATGACCCACCGTCTACTACTTTCTACACTCTTCAAGTATCACGTCAAGCCATTTGACCCTACCGGTGACAAGTTTGATCCTAACCAGCACGAAGCGTTATATCAAGCTCCGATATCCGGAAAGGAACCTGGCACTATATTAGAATGCCAGAAAATCGGGTACACGATTAAAGATCGACTGTTACGGGCGGCTCAGGTTGGCGTCGTGCAGGATACATCATGACCTATGTCATTGCTATGGAGCGGGGTTTAGGTGGCACTTGTGGTGATGGTTCTGCATTGCTGGGCGGGGCAAGTACGGGGAGGACTATTAGCTACACTAGTGAGTATTCTAGAGCCTCTATGAGCGGTGTGGGTGGATAGATATTATTTTAGCACATTTAATTCACCGAATCTCAACTCTGAACCGATTTTCCAAACAGGAAACGACCTGTGCGTTGAGAGAGTTGGCCTCATCGTTCGAAAGTGATCTATTTAAGGTTAGAATGAAACTTTCGAAAAGACAGGGGCATACCTATCCATCGAACGATAATTTATCCTGTAACAAAGGCTCTTCCGGTTAGTTTTCGGGTGAGTGAAATTGTCGATCTACCCGGACGTCAGGTCAAGTCGCGCTCAGTTCAGAACGAGACTCACCAATTTCACGTCCTCCACCACATCTCCAGCGACGTCCCGAACAAGGTCGCAGAAATCATTTTCATGAAGTATCTGGCCTTCGGGAAGCCAAAAGCTCACGTCCTTGAAGCATGCCGGGTATTTTGAGTACGGTTTGAACGTTGTAATTTCGCCTTGTTTAAATTGCGAGAGGAAGCGCGGATCCTGGGACCAGAATAGACGAATGTCGGGAATAGAATATAAAATCATCGCTATCCGTTCGAGACCAAGACCAAATGCCCAGCCCAGCTTGTCGGGAACATCTAATTACGCGTTATCCGTCACGTTATTATATGTCAAGACATCAACGTACTAGCGTTGTCGAGTGTTGGCTGATAAATGACTCCACAGCCGAGAATTTCCAGCCATTGACCACGGAAAAAGACCTCGACCTCAAAACTTGGCGTCGTCCACGGGAAAGTAGCCTCTATCCACCGCACTTTAAGCGGGTCATCGGTAGCGCCGACACGTCCACCGAACAAATGTAGCATTAAACTATTCAAGGATAATTTCAGATTCTTCGCAATTATTTCCGTATGTTTTGGGTCATGCGCTGGCTGACAAGGATTCGTAGGCGATAGATGGGGAACATCTTCAATTTCTATACTGGACCGTTCCAAATGGGCTGCGAGGCGTTCATTGTCCTCCTCAATCTCCTTCATGCCCGCTGCGTCTGCTGAAACAATACGTGCGCCCTCTGTTTGGTGGAATACAGGGTAATGCGACCCATCTATCTCATCGCGCCGGTACACGTCTGCGGTAAGCAACCACTTTGTCTCTCCGCGTCCAAACACCTCGACTTCGTGTGCAGAAGTGTGAGTGCGCAACATGAGGTCCTTGTTGACATAGTAGCTGTCTGTCACGGACCGGCCAGGATGGTCTGCTGGGAAAGACAGTAGATCAAAGTTTTGATATGGAGTGACGAGGGGAGAGAGCGAGGAGAGGTGAGCGTAGGATGGAAAGTGGGATTCTATGAGTGCTCGGAGTGTACTGAGGGGATGTGAGGGTTGCGTGTGTAGTTTCAGTGGGAGCTTAGACACGATTGTGGGAGATATGTTTGTCATGTGGTCGGTGGGGTACTCTTCACCTAGCATGGTGACATGACACGGTCGTTTGGCGGCCATGTTAGCGAGGTGCCGCGAGGGTCCTCTCCCATGAATATTTCGCCATAGTGAACCAAGTAAACGCATTGAGCGTAAATTATTCTCACTAGAAGCTGCCGATGAGTCCTCGATGAATCGTTGCAAGCTCACCTGTCAAACGTTGGTCCTCCTGCTCTAATTCTCAACTTTACGCGTTTGTTTGTACTTGTTGTCTAAAAGCTTCAAACAAATCCAAACTTGGTTATGAGCACAGCCACTTCGAGCTCTGATGTCCCGAGTCGCCATCAGGGATTCGGCAGACTCAAAGGTGAACAATTTCCGCGTATCGATGCACAGGAAGCTCATCAAAATAAGCCCTCGCTCAGCAAACGAAAATTATCAAAGAGACTCCTCATCAATTCTGATGAGGAAGAATTTGATGACGCTGCGGACGCTGGCTTTGAGCCTCCACGCGTCAAACGCTCTCGTACTGCAGAACTAGAACCTATGGGTCACGAACATAATGACGTGGATCATGATATGGATGTTGATGTTGATGGGGAGGTGGATGCAGATGAAGAAACGCGGTTCCTACCGCATGACCCTATCGATCAACACGCCGCCACCGCTCCAGTTGCCCCCGGTCAAGCTCGGAAGAAGAGTAAGGTGGATGTCGGTGCGAAGCGTATAAAGAGGGCAGGTTCTGCGACCGCAGCTAAGAAGAAGAAACAAGCGGTGTTCTCCTCCGACGCAGAGGATGTCGAAGTCGACATAGATGACCTGGCGGACGAGGATGATTTCTTTGACGAACCTTTCCCAGATATCGAAGAAGAGGAGTTCGAACCTGAAGCCGCGCCAAAGCGTGGTGGAAAAGCAAAGGCGTCTTCGTCTGCGAAGACCAGAACTACCAAGGTCAAACTGGTTTTGGGGAAGGGTGGCAAGGCGAAGGGTGGAAAAGAAAAGGAGAAGGAGATCATGATCAAGGACGAGCGCAAAATACCTCCTTCTGGCACCCCATCTGTGTCTACTAGTGTCACAGCCCAGAGTCAGATCTCTGAACTCTTTGCAGATGATGAGTCCTCCGTTCATCCACTATCAGTGGCCGATCCTGCTGTCGCACCTGATCAATCCGCATTGCCGCCGCCCGAACTGAAGAAGCGTAAATTCCCAACAATCAAGAAGAACAAACCCTCTGCTTCAGCTGCCACTTCCACCCAATCCCAGTCCGCTGCCGCTTCCTCCAAGGCAGCACCTTCAACTGATGATATGTCAAAAATCAGTGCACCTGCTCTTTCGCAGCGCAAGGCTGCAGGTCTCATGGGGGCAGCAGACTTTGACTTGCGAGATAAAAGTGTGTACGCTGAGCTGTTTAAAGGGGTAAGACGGTTGTGGCGATGTTTTTGCGCGTTTAATGATTATTTGCTCTGCAGGCTGGCGGTAGTACTCCTCGGTCTGGACTCAACAGGAGGGAAAAGGAGGAAGAACGAAGGAAAGAGCTGAACAAGATGCGTGATGAAGCAAAGGCTAAGCGCGCGGAAGAAGCTGTTCGTTTTTTTTTGTGTTCGCACCAGATCTTTATTGCTGATTCAGGTGCAGAAACATCATTTCGATCTACAATCACAAGCAGACAAGATCGCAGGTTTTGAACAGAAACTCAGAGCCCAGAATGGCATGGCTTTGCACCCGAACTTCCTTGCTGCCAAGTTCCGAGAGGAGTATGACAAGGAGAGGTCGCGTCTACGACACCACAGGGAGCGGAGCCAGAGTGCCACGAAAGAGGAGGGAGAGGCTTGAAGTCTTGTTTGTTATGTTTTTACTTGTGCATTTCACTTTCGGACACGCAGCACAATATCACCTAGGCTGTAAATACATCATCGCAGTATTACAAACCCTCCTATACTCTTTGGCACAACCGACACGTCGTTAGTGGAGCGTCTCTCATCTTGGTTTCTGGCCGACTCTTGGGGGTGGCTTGTACATAAATGACACGAGATTGGCGGATGTCTTTGTTATCTGGTCGAAACAAAGATCAAACCACTTTTTGTCTGCCGTGGGTTTGCTAGGTGTTGACGCTGACTTATCTCCCTCGATGCTGAGCGCGGAGAGCTGTTGTTCTAGGGAGGACGTATCGGGGAAGAATATTCGTAGCTGCAACTGGAGTGCATTAACTATACCCAGCAGCGCCAACGATTCCTTCCTAATCGTAGCAGGGTTCTGAGGAACATACAACGAGGAGACCAGTTCGTCGGACGCAGCAAGGAGTGCGTGTGACTGCAAAAGCAAGGCATCTAGAGTAACGCTTGGAGGCGGTGGGGTCGGTGTAAAAGAAAGCAGATCCAAGAAGATACGCTTGTGCAATAACGTGGTTAACCGCAGTACCGAGTGAACCTGACAAATGGTGCGTTTAAAAAGAGCTGATTTGAAAGTAGCAGACAAGCGCTGTACATTTTTTGCGCGCGCCAGCTCATCATTGTCCATCTTCGCTCCTGTTTCGGCTAAACCGAGCTCACCCCAACCGTCGTCATCATCGCCATCGACGTTATCGCTTTCACTCCCTTCGGCTGCGTCTACCATTTCAGACACCTCTCGAAGACTATCTTCGAGAGCCCCTCGATCCTGTTTCCATCTTCGACGGATTGCAGATATGTTGTCCTTTGGTATTCCGTTGGGTCCACGCGCTTGAGTTATGAGATCATGGAGAGTGCCTGTCCGGACTAGATACTCTTCTCCTGCTGAGCCACTTCTTGCTATCGACGGACCACGGGCAGCCAGGTTCAAAAAGGTCTGCACGATTGCACGCAAAGCCTCCAAAATAGCCGTCACCTCATGCTGTACCTCCTTAATCAATGTCGCCCCATGTAAGTCAGGATTCAAAAGATGCATGCAATGCGCGATCCCAGACGTGTATTTCGTTAGATCTACAATCACGGGTAGAGAAGCGGAGTATGTGGGAGATGATGGTTTGAGCGCGAGAGCAAGTTTGGTGCTGGAGTTGTATATGAGCGAAAGGAGAGAGTCTAGGTCTTTTAGGATCACGGCGAGGTCGGAGGTTTGGGGTTCAGGTTTATCGCGCTGATTTCGGGAAGCGAGTGCGGAGAGTGCAGCGGTGCATGTCTCGGACGCAGAGGTTAGAGCAACGATAACTGGTAGCAATAATTATCCAAAACAGATTTCATGAATCAGTGAGCGGCTCACCTTTCTGCTTGTCAGTCATGTTCTGTTTCAAAACATGTCCGTGACATCTAATCAGTCTCGATATCCAAAAGGGAGATGCGGGCTTACGTAACGTCGACCGTTTTTCTTGCGTGTACTGGAAGCTCTTGTTGCTTGCACAGCACCATTCCCTCATAATTTCCGGTGCATGTCCATACACCTCCTGGTAAGCCAACTGTCAGTATAATGGCATGCTACTGTGTTGAACATTCTGTTTTTCAGCTACCGGGTATCCTGCGCGCCCAAGGGCGTTCAGTCGCTTCTCTGCCTCCAAAGTCATGTTTACAATTCCGCTCTTTCTCTAATTCTCGACCAATACAACCCTACTCAAGATTTACACTGGCATCTAAAGCATCCCCACTAATAACCCAAACCCGGTTCCAACTACTAAGTGCGCAGCCGTGTCTACGACGCGCGCTGTCATTATTCCCTTGGTCGAAAGCATCTTCTACGCCTGCCCCAGCGCTCGTGGCGAAGGTCGCTCGTCTAGAAGCAGAAGCTAATGCAAATCCAGATGATATTGCCAAGCAGCTGGCCCTGTATCAAGTTCTTGTAGACACACAAGTGAAAGCTGGGTATGAAGTAGTAATAACTCGTTGGGAGAGGATGTGCGAATTCGTAAATATGTTTCGCATTTCATATCTGTGGTCTCATTTAACTCATGAATTATTTCACTTTTGATAGAATTCAGCATCACCGCTTCTCCAGTCTGATACGGCGTTCCAGCTGTATCTTGCATCCTTGCTCAAGACCGGTCAAGAGGCCTCTATCAACTTGGCTGTTCGTAGACGCGATTCGCTTCTTGCTGCTTCAGCCATTGGTACTACTACCGCCTCAGATGCTTCACAAACCGATTCTCCGACTACAGCTTCACCTCCTTCATCTGACGCTCCTTCAACATCATCACCGACGCCACCTCCATCCCGAAGTCAAGAGATTGCTTCTGATGTACTTGCTGGACGTGCAGATCCTTTACTTGCGACTTCTCGTCTTGACGGTACCTCAGCCTCTCAGAGCACGGACATGGCAAATCTTGCAGCTGCCCTCAGTAAGGGTAGTGGCGTGAGTGGTAATCCGATTCATGTCACAATTAGTGAGCGTAAGTGGTCCTCGAAATGTACGAATGCATGCTTCTCACCTTGCTTCCAGCGAAAGGGTCTACAATCATGCGTCTTGTGCGGTTCTTAGTTTTGACTGCCTTGGGTGGATTCTGTAAGTGCACATCAGATGATGAGCTTCAGGTCATTAATCTTGCGTTTTTCGACAGTTATTCTTGTCATCTTGTCTGTGCTCTTGGAGAATTCTGGCTTGCTTAAACCCGTTCCTCGGCAAGCAGAGTTCGAGCCACTTCAACAGAGGACCATACGATTTAGCGACGTCCATGGTGTCGACGAAGTGAAAGAGGTAAGCTTACAGCTGATGAACTGCTTGAGAAGACCTAAATTTCATGCCCATCCAGGAACTCCACGACATCGTTGAATTTCTCAAGGATCCCACTGTCTTTGCAACTCTTGGTGGTAAACTTCCAAAAGGCGTCTTGCTAACAGGACCTCCTGGAACCGGTAAAACCATGCTCGCACGTGCTATTGCCGGAGAAGCGGGAGTGCCATTTTTCTTTGCATCCGGCTCTGAGTTCGAGGAAATGTTCGTGGGCGTTGGTGCCAAGCGTGTCCGAGAACTTTTTGCAACCGCTCGGAAGAGACAGCCCGCCATTATTTTCATCGACGAATTGGATGCTGTTGGTGGGAAGCGCAGCCATAGGGACCAACATTACATGAAACAGACATTGAATCAACTGTTGGTTGAAATGGACGGTTTCTTGCAAACTGAAGGCATCATCGTCATAGCCGCGACTAATTTCCCGGAAAGTTTGGATCTGTCAGTGCTCGGTTTGTCATATTTGGTGTTGAGGTCTCTGACAATTTCTTGTGTAGTGCTTTGACGCGCCCGGGTCGCTTTGACAGGATCATCGCTGTCCCTTTGCCCGATATTCGTGGCCGAGTTCAACTCCTTCAGCATTTCATGAAAGAAGTGGTCGCAAGCGTTGGTACGTTTTTTTCTGCTACTTGGTGCAATTCTATCACTAAATCATGATGGGTTTATCTTTAGCTGTCGATCCGAAGGTGCTAGCACGGGGTACGCCAGGATTCTCCGGTGCCGAACTGCAAAACATGGTCAAGTGAGTCCAGCACGTTTTCTTGTCTGTCAGAGACTTTGACGCATTAAATATCAGTCAGGCGGCCATACAAGCATCAAAGGAAGGTTTCAGCGAGGTCACATTAAAGCACTTTGAATGGGCCAAGGCACGCGTTCTTCATTTGCCGGCTAACTTATAGGTCGACTTTCTAACCCTATATTGTGTTCATGTAGGATCGCATTCTTTTGGGAGCCGAGCGGAAGAGCGCATACATTGACGAGAAGAACAAGTTATTGACAGCTTATCATGAGGTGCGTCATCAACCACACGAATCTCGCGGAGAAATTGCGAAGTCTGATGGACGGCCGTAGGGAGGACATGCCCTGACAGCGCTTTATACAGAAGGTGCCATGCCCCTCCACAAAGTCACGTGTGTTCCCCGTGGTCATGCGCTAGGCGTTGTACGTGCATCGGATCCTTCAAAACATGAAGAATCTTGCTGATTCTTGCATTTATCAGACTTCCCAACTTCCCGAAGATGACCGGTATTCAGTAACGCAGACGGAGTTCAAAGCTACGATTGACGTTTGCATGGGCGGTCGCGTAGCGGAGGGACTTAGTGAGCTTTTCTCACCCTGATCTCCCACAACTCCTGACTAGGAATTTCAGTTTATGGGACTGGTGGCCTCACGAGCGGCGCCTCATCTGATCTCCAGCATGCCACTCGTACTGCGACCGCTATGGTCAAGGTTAGCATAAATCAAATTCTTTTTCTTGGGGCATTACGTGACCATCACCACTACTTGGGTGACTCATCTGTAGAAATGGGGTTTCTCGGAAAAAGTTGGCCCAGTATTCTATAGTGACCAAGATGAAGCGATAAGCCCTGCCACAAGGGAGAAGATAGATGCGGAAATCACCAAGCGAGTACCTTCTGTTGAGTTTGTTGAGTTGTTGCCATTACGCTGACTGTGCTGCCGTTAGATTACTGCAACAAGGTGAGGCGCGGGCGACCAAACTCCTAGCGGAAAAGAAAGAGGAACTACATCGGGTGAGCGCATCCCTTTTTCCTTTTACTCTTCGCATCTCATCAGCTTCCGTTTGCGCGCCTGTAGCTTGCGCATGCCCTGGTAGAACACGAAACTTTGGATGCCGAGGAAGTAAAGAAGGTCATCAGGGGCGAGCCAATACGGAATATCAAGGAAAATATTTCCCACGATGAGGTCGTGGAGGTTGCGTCAGAGGAAATTCCTGCACTGACATGAGGTGCATCTTACTTTTTGCACAAACATTAGACTAAGTTGGGGGTTAGGACGTATAATGCATGTTCTGTATATCTCAGGGCTGAGTTGGGGATCTCCTCGCTTTTTATGCGGTTGTCTGTTCTTGATTTGAGATCTGCAAAGACGAACGTTAAATGATCTCCGTCTTCAATGGAAGGTAGCCTAAAGAAACTTCGGGCGGGGAACTTGTCATGTACATCAAGTGAAAAGGTGGGATTAAGTTTAGAAGATACCTCTGGCAAGCTTTACGCCGCGAGTTTTATGGGTTACTGATTGATTTTGTACGTCAGTGGATCGTTGTTATGCGCAACCCATCACGTTTCATTGTGCACTTGTCGCCAATTGTCGCCTCGTCTCCGATCCTCGACGACCGGACAAGAACTGTAGCCCTTTCACAGGATTGTCATCACTATTACTATAGGCGTGTATAGTCGTGACTAAACGTCTCTAAACGTCCATCTGGCCAAGCCTGCCATGGCGATGGCCTCCCTTCAGTTCCCGAGGTGGACATGCTTTTGGCGCCATTGATTAACCAGTTGCCAGAGCCGAAGACGGATATGAATCGGTATGAAGACGGCATCCTGCAACGTCACGCCACGCACTGACAGATGACCTGGTCAACGAAGTTTTTGATACTGATAGATGCTGATATGATGTTACCCAATCACGTATTGAAGCAGCAGCATATATGCCACAGCTTGGCATAGATTCAGAAACTCGAGGTCAATCTAACAATAAATCCGGACCATGCTATGATAACAACAGTGCAGATAGTTACATCCTCGTAAGTTCCTCAATTCAACGTGAGTAAATTAACTGACATTTGCGGTACCATGTGAGCATCAAATCCACAATGCAGAAGCCACGTGCTTAAACGGCGAAGACATTTTGCCTCACACTCGATAACTGAACATAGAACAGAATATGGCGACAGGGGAATATCCTGGAATATCGTTTATCTGAGCTGTACCACATCAAAAGATGAATTCGGGAGCCGTTTCCCGGTAGGCCTTCTTGTTATAATCATGTATACTAAAAACAACGAACAACTTCTCTGCCAAGGCTAATATCGGTACCGTGACTCTCACATTCTTCATCAAGTATGTGATAGCTGAATTCAGTTGCAGATTTTCGCCTTTCACCGAATGTTATAAAGGTTTGTTAAAGGTGTATAGTCCCAACCAGGGAGGCTGTTATCGCAGATATACATTAAGTTCAAGAATAATGCTTTCTGGTGCCGCATCGATCGCCGAGAGAATGTGGCTGTGTATCATGGTGCCCGCACGTCACGATTCAATTTGCCGATTCCAGCGCGGGGTTTCGAAGTCGTGGAAGAACTTCCAGAGCAAAGACCAGGCAAAGACTACCGATGACATTGACGCGGCTTCAATTCGGCCTTCTTGATCAGTGGTGGATTTCATCGATTGACAATTTTGTCCAAATGGAGAGGGGATCTGGAAAATCTGCACAATTCATAGCCCTTGTGTACGGCAACATGCGGGCAAGAGAGACATGTCATCTGATTGACCGAGGTGGGAACACTGTCTAACATGGTTGACTTGCAGGAGCACGCAACAATGTTCATGTAAATTTGGAAGTTGAGAACACGTCGCCATTTCGAAATGAAGAGTTTCTTCAGCAACAAGTAACTGTTTAAACCCAGTGTTGATCTCGGTTGTGTGCACCGGGTATGTCAGGGTGACAGTGCGATCTAGCGGAGACGGCAAAATACGATCCACTCGCTCGTTTGTGATTCGAATAGGAGCCTAACCTTGTAACACAACCCAACCACCTTTGGAGGTGCGAAGCCGCTAAAATGCTTCAAGCCTTCGCTCTGACAAATCACGAGCCGGCCGCCAAGTAGGCCACCGTAACAAGGTCCGTTCATGACCTGTGGACTCTGTCGATGAGTCCCCATTCTGCCGCCTCACCCCCAACTCATTTTGACGAACAAGTCTATGGATCTCACAAAATGTCGATTTATTTATAAAACTTCCTGAAATCCTGGATGCCTTCGAGCTTCAGAGGGACAAAAGGGGATTTGATACCCAGAAAGAGAAGCATGTCGGTAAGATCGTACCTTCTGAACGTTCCACGGAATGGAGAAAGGAACCACGACTTCGGGAAACAATTTCCTTGGGCGGAATACAAGCTCACGTCTCCATTGGCCTCGCGCCCATCGGCATGAACGTCGATCAATTACAAACAAGGTCAAAGGGTGAAAATTTCGCCCAAAGTTCGCACCGTTATCCCTGAGATCTTGAGACTGGTACTTTTTTTTTTTTGCCAGAAAGCAGATGAAAGGTCTCTCCTATAGGTCAAAAATTTGTATGACACGGGAGTTGGCGGAGCTGTAGCGCGAGATGAATCGTATGTAATAGTTAATTATAATGCGCGCACTCTCGGCTTAAAAGCAGGAGCATTCAAGGGTCTCCCCGCCTCAACCTCTGTATACCCCAGCACCGACGACCTTTTCCTGCCCAGCGATCTGCGGTAAGCCCGTGCCACCTGCCAATAACGATGCCGGCGGGAAGATCTCACGAAGTCATGAAAAGCAGTGCATTTTGTAAACTCAAAACCTGTCGCTTGCTTATTAGCGTTGTCCTACCGCCGCCGACGAAGTGTAAGACCCATTCAAACTTCTTCGTCATATCAAAACTGAAATAGCCTTTGCATCATATCCTCATAGATGTGCTACCGACAACTGCGATTCACGAGATATACGGCATGCGGTCATCTCACATTCCAAGGCGACACTTACATTGATTGTTTTGCACGAGACTGCATCCTCAGTACCAGTCATCCGACCACGTGCGGATCGCCGGTCAGACCGTGCAATTGCCGTCGGTATTATAGGTAAGATGGCCTTTTTTGCTTCCGCGAAGCTTTGTGTCGCTTATTGTTATTCTCCAGTCAACCCCAGCGGCTGATCACACTAGAAGTACGTGTTTCTCAAATTTTAATTTGGTCTGGCGTTGATCTATCGTCTACTTTGTTCACAGCTTCCGGGAATATGTCCAAAGTGCCCGCAATGACAGGATGCAACCATACCCTCGCCACTGGACGTCTGACGACAATTTGTATATATATATATCATGTTTTGAATCACCTAATGCATTCTTCCAATCTTTCAGTTATGGTTAGTGTTCACGCTTGCCACCTCGGTAGCCGTAGGATCCCCTTCCCTAGAAATTATATTTCTACTGTGTATAACTACACATCCAAGCCCATCAACGCGTCATCATCAATCCCACCGTCTCCATACTCGACATCCATGTCGTCGTCCTGCTCTTGTTGTTGCTCTATGAGCAGTGCTTGCTCCTTCTGCTTTGCTTGCGCTTTCTCGATATCTTCCAGTGTCCACAACGATACACCAGTCTGATTTTCGTTTGGATTCTGCGAGATCGTGCGCATGAAGAGCTTGGAAAGTGTCAAGGCCATATCCGTGGAGAGATTAGAAGCAACCTCTGTGATGTATTGGTTTATCCACCGGGGTAACTTGGCCCGTTTGTCAGCACGGGCAAAACGCTGTCAGAGTGACAAGTCAGTCAACGATTGTTTGCGAAAGAAAGATAGACGAACCTTGTCTGCGAAAACCATCAGACCCCAATCAGTCTTACCTCGCAGGACACGTCCAACGCATTGAGCGGCGTTGCGCATGGCATCGAAACCAAGGAACTCGGATTCTCTTATCCGGTATGCGTCACGCAAATACTCCAACCGCGCTTTTAATATCCGACTCTCGGTGTATTGATATGGCACCCTATTTGCTATTATATCAGTTGCCGGCTCTGATTTATGAATTTAATCACAAACCCAAACATGATCACAGCTCTCCCATAGTTGTGATCAAAATCAATACCCTCTGACACTTTGCCACGCGCGACCGACAGGAGAACAGCTCCTCGGCCATTGTCACAAGCCTGTAGTAATTCTGTGAGTAGCTAAACTTCATTGTAGCATGGGCATTTCTCACTCGACGATAGTTTTCCAAAGCGATGCTCGTTTCGTTCGCATCTGGCGTTTCCACAAATATCAACTTGTTCTTCCAGACCTCGTTGAGAATGCCCTAAGCAAATGATGAATGGAATTTCATCTCTTGAGGCAACCAAATTTACCATATCATTCCAAGCTGCGACAATGGACTCCATGTAAAGGTAACTAGGGAAGAAGGCTACAATGCCGTCTGGTACGATCTTGCTGTACTCAATGAGGATACTTCCAAAGTTGCGAACCACGGCAGGGTCGTTTCTGACTTCGAAACGTGAACTGATGGCGACTTGATCACTTCCTCGCGTGATGACCTTTCACTTTGTCAGTGGACAAGAGCACCAAGGTCAGCGACGCAACTCACCAAAGGTAAGAAAGCGTTGCGCGTGAGCGTCATGGGATATGTTTCTTGCACGACGGGGGTGAATTGCAGCATCTTTGGATACATGTCCAACGGGGAGATAGTTCCTGAAGTAATTACGACGCTGCTGAAATGCTCGAACACGGGTTTGATTGCGAGTGACGGGTCTAGGCATCTGAAATTAATGCTAAGTAGGCAATAAATCTCAGAATGGGCAACCAAACTCTCACGTGAAGTGGAAGATGGGATTAGGAACGGTTGCGTTATCCGTTTCAAATGGTTCAAGAATAAGTAGAAACCCTGTAATAGAGTTAGTATCGATACCAATGAGAATTAGTATTCAGACCCTTTTCGTATGTCGCAACGAGCGTTGCAAAACTTGCGACTTTCTGCAATGCCGAGTGCTCATCTAGCCGATTCAGTTCCAATGTACGGATCATCGACTGTAGTCGTTCTGCACAAAACCTAGTGGCTGACATTAGAGAATACTGGCGGAAAGAAAGCAATACTTGCCGCAATGGTCGTCGCTCAATATAAGTGATATCTTTCAAGTGCTGTAGGAATGACAATGGCGTTTCAGCAACGACGTGCAAAACGCGCATCCTGGTCTATATTGACTGTTAGTGGAGTGTGCCACATGGGTGTCAGACTGAGAACCTTAAGATACTCCACGAATCGCTTCAAAAATGCCACAAAATGTTCGGCCTTTCTGATGTTTCCTGGAACAGCTTCTTTGAGGAGGTCGTCTGGCAGGACTTTCCTGACAATTTCAGTAGAGTGGATGACTGTTCTCTTTCTGACGAACCTGGATTAGCCATGAATGCGTCTTCGTCAGAAGCGTCCGCCGACGATTCCTGTAGCCCCTCGACAAGTCTCGCATACTCGTCCTGTAGTTTGGCCGCATCCGTTTTCTTGATCCTGAAAAAAAGCTTCTTGAGACCTAGCATCATAGTAATATACAAAACACTAACTCTTCGATTTTTTCGCCCAATTTCACGACACTGCGTGCAGCTGAGTCTAACATCGGTCGGGTCAAGTCAATGCTCAATGACTCGATGCACACGTTGTCTGTAATGAATTATAGAAACATCAAATATTTATTCAACGAGGTCCTACCGATATTGTGGGCTTCGTCAAAAACGACGATGGCATCTTTGGAGAGTTCCTTGGAAACTTGTTCGGCAACTTTGGGATCAAGCAGATAGTGGAATGAGTAGATGATGATATCCACGAACGGCATCTTGGACAGTTGATGAGTGATACTGGATGATATTGACGTCACTCACCATTCGCCGAACTGTGAAGTATGGACATGTGTTGTTGTCTCGCCCGTGCTGAAGAACATCGGCTAGTGTCCATATGCCAGGGGGTATTAAGGACCCAGGTTCGCCTTTACCTAGGTTCTAAAATGACTCAACACCTATGGAACAATTGATATAAATTTCACTGCCTCACCTCATGCCAATCGCACAATTCGACTGAACCTGGGTTTGCGCGACCTTTCTCACATGTAGCAGAATTGGTTAGGTCTCGACAACGGGCATCGACTACCTTGCCCTTCTTCTCCTTAGAAACCTGGATAGGAATGTCAGCTGTAAAACAGACTGTTTCGTTGTTATAAAGTGTGTACCCACATCTGGGTGTATGCAGAGGTTCTTCCTACTCGTGAGTCCGAGTCCCATGAAACTTTCTTCTTTTGCTTTCTGTTCGGGCGTCTCCGCGAACTTTATCCGGTAGGCCATGAGACGCTTCAGCTCGGCCAATGCTTTCTCAATCTCCGGAACCGTCCGTGAGCAATAGATGAGTTTCCGTTTCGTGGGGTAGAACTAACGAGACGCGCTTAGAAATTCGCTGCGATGCAAACTTAGAAGCATACCTGTTGATATGACACAATCAGAGACAGCAGTGAAACAGTCTTCCCTGTTCCTGAAGGCATCTCCAAAACACAGTGCCCCTAAAGGAAAACAGTCAGCGCAACGGGTTCAGGACAATATCTACGTGTGCTGTACTGTTGCATCCAGGGTTCGTTTGAGATCACACATGTACGCATATTGTTCTGCAGGTAACAGAGTCAGCGTAAAGCATGACTGTCATTTGACTGCACGGACCAGGGTAAATTCGATCATAAGGGAAGATAATCTGAAGTAGAAGACTTCAGCATCATATTTTTTGCTCAAGTCCACCAAATATAACGGTACAAACAGGTAGATTGTCGATAAAGAACTTCATGAATACCGAGCTCGCAGATACGGTGGCAAGCAAGTCTTAAGACGAACCCCGACGCGCGCGCACAAATGGCGTCACGCCGTGATGACTGTGACCATGTAAAAAGGATTGTCACGGTGTGTTTAAGTTTAAGTTTGAGTGTGACAAAGACCCTTCGACTATGTTGTAAGGTCAACGTTTCAACCCTATCTGGGAGACTAGAGATGAAAACCTAGCGGCAAGTTGATGACTTCCGATCCACTGATCTGCCCCGCCACTGGCAGGTCCAGCCTAGGCCCCGTGTTTGGACCCGCGTTTCGTGATTGTGCAATGTGCTCCATTGTCATTTGACTAAAGCTCGACATGACTATCTTTACATCTTGCACGGACTCCTTGTCACTGATAATCAACACTGATAATCGATAATCAGTTTAACCGGGCTTAACCGTATGATGGCTCTGTGAACCGACTCAATTGAAGCTGTAAACCGGTTCTACTTACTGGACTGATCCGAGGCTAGCAACATATTAACGTCACAAGAACAACTTCTACTCGTGGTACCTATAGTTATCTAAAGTTACATGGTTGTATAAACAACTGTACTGGAAGTCCGCACAGATGTCCAAGAAGGGTGACGTAAATTCATCGTCAAACTGTACAATAGCGTGTGCATGAAGCACCACATGTCCGTTGATTCTGAGAGAAAATCAAAATAGTATCACTTGAATACGAGGTCACTTTCAGTCCGCGGCAATCGACTGAGACGCAGATCCAAGGATTTGCTGAACAGTATCGGAGCCGGAACTGCGTAGAAGTCAGTACATAACAGAATAGAATGGCTGGACCACGAACGTAGAGTAACCATCATTAGGGGACTCGCCAGTCTGTTGCTGGGGATTGGGCGTCTCTCCTGGACTACTGGGTGTAGGCTGCTGTCCAGTGGTAGTAGAGGGGACGACGGTGGTACCCGGTTCAGCCGTAAGGTTGGACTGACCCCACTGGTACTGGATTATTCCGTTCAGTCCAGCGGCAATACCAGCTAATCACAAGTTCGTAAATTCGGGCAAGATACCAAAAGTGATATTGAAGAACGCACTATTGAGCCACGACGTGTAAGTATCTGCTTGCTGTTGGCTGGTCACACCATAGGTTGTGCTGGCACTCGCTGGGAGAATAAATCAGACCTTGAACCAAAAGCAACTTGTCTCAGAAGCTTCTTACGATTGTCAGCAGCAAATGGAGCAACCGTAGAGTTGAATGGCACGAAGCTAGGAGCATTGGATTGTGTGACCAGACCAAAGCCAGTGAGTACCGCAGGTTTTCCGACGCTGAGATATATATCAGACATTCAGACGCATTAGACGATCGCGAGACCAACTCACGCAGAAGCACTTTGGGCCTGGTTGGTGATCCACTGGGCACCATTTTGCTCGACGCTTTGCCAAGGGGCAACGTTCGGGTCATCAGGACCATACGATTGCTGGTCAGGGAATAGTTGGAAGGACGAGAACCCAATGTCTGGAATGTTCGAGATGTCTTGACTGTCCACGCCGTACGCGCCGTCATACATTGACCCCAAAGTCGGAGCATCCTGCCTCTTGGTAGCTGTCAAACATCATCAGCCGAGAGAATGCTGCGATATGTTTGACTTACCAGTTGAAACCCACCGTCCTCTTACTCGCACACCATCTTCTACCAGAGTCCCCGCACGTTTCGCAGTTTCTCTGTTGCGGCGCCTCCTCTCAGCTCGTTCTTTAAGGATTTGCTCCTTGGTCACGGGTTTTGCCTGGCTGCGCTTCTTTTTTGCGGGAGCCGGTGATGTTGCAGGAGGTGCTGGTGCTGGTGTCAGAGGGTATAGTTTTGGACAGTTTGTACACATGTATCCTCCAACCCTAGATCAGTCGTCAAACGGTGGCTATGGCTGCGATCGATGGCGTAAACATACCCCGAAGAGACGAGGTGGTTTGGATCAATGCTGCGGATGTGTGAGGCTACCGTCGCATGCCAGGTCGTGATCGTTTCCGTCGTGCAGGAAGCAGATGCTGGCAAGGTAGAGTTGCATCTGGAATAAAGTGTATCAGACTTAACGGCTCCGCAAGATAAGCTATTACGTACCTGGCGTCATTAGCCAATTCGTAACTGAAGACTGACGGACTATTCACGTAGCGGGAGACCACTTGTGTCGTGTAATTCATGAAAGACGTTAATATCGACGGATTGGTGTAGAACTGGTCATGAGTTTGGAGGCCGAATTGGCGAACATACAGATCCATGCCACCTGTAAGTCGTCATTGAAACGATGCAAGGGTTAAGAGTTCGGTTACCACAAACCGTAGTTGTTAGATAGATAGTTGCGAGGAAGGGTGTTATTCGTGCCCGGTGTGACATCGAAGGCGGTGCTGTTAATAGGAGGGACTGTCGAGTTCACCAACGGGTACCAGTTGTTCGTAAGAGATAGAATGACGTATAGACCCTGCTGCTCGGCCATTTGGATGACTGTGTCAAGTTTTTGAAGGCCATTCGGTCCAGTGTTGACGCTGACAGTGCTATTCTGGACAAGCTGGAACCAAGTACCATTTACGGGAACAGTGTCCACATCTGACAATAATGGATTGGCATCAGTTACATCGAGAGGTGATGAAGTAATAGATACCATTGAATGCCCATAATCTGATGACCTTGATGCCGAGAGCTGATATGTTCGCAAGCGTGTTCCATATGTCGTCGTTCGTGTTTAACGTAGGGAGCCAATAAGCGTTAGTACCGATGTACTTGAGCGCACTGATTAAAGATGATGATTTACTGGGAGCTCACTGGTGCAACAGAGATTGATCCATACCTTCCATTCACCAAAAAGCCAGAGCCACTAGTGCTTACAAAGGGACTGGAAGCCCTTTTATCAGTAGTTGGTGATGGGGCAGCAACCACCGTGGATGCCAAAAGGGTGCTGAAGAACAACGACACCCAAGGGAGGAAGTTCATGGTGGCACTTATGCTCACCAAAGGCGACCTGATAGCAAGTGAGAGGCGAGAAACGGAAGTGATGAATGCATTGGACTATAAGTAGGATGGACGGGTTGACCCTGGTCTAGGTGAAGCTTCTGCGCGTGCCTGACAGGAAGAGATACCGCTTCGAGCGAGAACAGCGTGTGTGACGATATTGACGTGTTTGTTTCGAATCGAGCCAGGCGTCAAAACCGGTGTTCAATTCTGAATTGAATGATACTATCATAGGGCATGAACCACCGGCAGCAAACCATTTGCCCTGGCAGGTGGACAACCAGCGTACGGAGATCTGGTGGAAAATATTGGAAACTGGCATCGACTGACATGAGACTGGCCCATCAAACTGCCGCCAAATATTATGTACGTGTTTCACAAGGCTGTCGCCGAGCTAGACCTGACATGTCACATCCATCCGAGTCGTGTACGGAAATTTGTTGTACACGTTTCTCTGGAGGTAAGTTTGAGCCTCAAGCGGTGTCCAAGGTGTATACCGTACCGTACTGGACAGCCAAAGCACAGCAAGTACTCAAAAATCTTGACTAAATTAGGAAATTGCTGACGCGACAGATCACGTGAGATACCGCATGACTGTTGGCATCATCTTGGTATTACGTCGGTTCATATCTTTGGAAGTACCCTTGAACACTCATGTGGTCTTAACTTCCAGCTTCCCGCACCAATAACGCTGAGCGCTGAGTGGTCTACCTCTCATCAAGATAGTCATCTGAAACAATCTTCTGCTGTTCATCAAACTTTAAGCTTGAGCGCTTGAGCCACAAAAACTCCATTAATGCTCAGAG